>OX457085.1:33557109-33698291 GCA_949752835.1 Empis stercorea | reverse complement strand
GGTAGATCACACGTGTACAGTAGGTATAACATGGGTCCCAATATGCTACCTTGTGGATCTCCAGCTTTTATTTCTAGTAATTCAGAGTAATCTTCATCTTGCTTTATTTTAAAATATCTACCTTTTAAATATGATGTTAAGAACTCTACCTATTGTATTGGTAATATTTTTTTAAGCTAGAAGTTCAGAAATAGCTTTTCCGCAACTTTGGATATTATGGGAAGTAGCGAGATAGGACGATACGAACTTACTTCATTTGGTGGTTTGCCTGGTTTAGCATTATAACTTCTGCCACTTTCCAAATATCAGGGAAGTATTTCAACCTAAAAGAAGCATTGATTAGTTGAGATAACATTATTATACCTTTTTTTGGAAGTTGATTCAAGATTTCAGCTGTTATTAACCCATTTCATCCCATAGTACCAATTTTGGCACAGAGTTTTAGATGTCCCTACTGCAAGCTATGAAATATATATTGGACTCAAACCACTAACATAATATTCTGTTAGATCTCCCCTACAATGTATATTGCGGGAATCCCAGATTTATTTATTTCAGGCAAACGGAATATTTTTTTCTTTTTGTATAATTTTCAATTGTGTAATGGAATTTGAAAAGTGTCTTTAAAAATAAAGTGTGGAATTTTTATTTGGTTTATTTGGTATAAAAGTGTATTTACTTTTGAAAAGTTCAAATGATCCCAAGGATATAACTAAGGACAAATAAAAGTTGATTTTGATAATTTTTTTCTATTTTAATGTTTTCTTTAAAATTGTAATTTAGAATTTTTTTCTTTAAAATTGTTGCCGATTTTGTTTATTTTACCATTAAACTTTAATATTTTCATAAAAAAACTGATTTATTTCCGATAGGTTTTCCTTGGCATCTAATAACTATAAACTTAAGTATTTCATTGAAATGTAATAGCAATTGAGCTATTTCATAAATGTGGAATACCACGAAAATGAAAAATGGAATACTTCGCTATTGCATATTATTGCATATTACTTATTGCATAGTAAGATAAGGTTTTTTGCTGGAGCAGATAACTTGAGCTGTAATTATCGGATTTTGATCTGGTATTTTTGCAAATGATTGGTAATAGACCTACCTTTTACACTATCTTTTTTTAAAGTTTTTGACCTAGGTTGTCTGGAAATTTGAAATGTTTTTTCATTTCCAAACAAAAAAAACGTTGCGACCAAGATTTTTTCCACAATTTGCATCGAATTTGGGTGAAATTTGGAAGACAAGTAGTCCTAATAAAACGAATCTACACTAGGCAGCCGGAATTTTGATTTTTGACTCTTATTTTGATTTAACAGCAATTATATTTTCAAACTTTGGTATGGAATAAAAACTAAAGTGAAGAAAATAAATTCATAAAATGAAGTCATTTTTTAAATTTACTCTTTTCCCAACATTTTCTTAATTAAAATTTTCAAAAATAATAGAAAATAAGTGTGTAGGAGCCAAATTAAGGAAGTAACTTCTTCCAAAATTTGCTTAAAAACTACTAATTTGAAATTGTTATACAGAAAATAGTTCCACTAGTTTCTAATAGGATCGCCGGTTGTAAATTGTAATATTCGCTATTATTTTTTGTAACTATACCTCTCTCGTTGTTCTCTATATCCTTTCTTATTTTTGATATACAACGAGCAACATCTCCGGAAGAAAATATAAATAAATTAGTAATTGTGGAAAATATAAACATTATTTTTATTAGTGAAATATCAGATAATTATTATATCTTTTTCTAAAAAAAATTATATTTTTATATTTATATAAAGATAAAAGGATTTCAAAATTATTATCGTAATACTTATATATTTATTGGACTTTATTTGTTTGGCCTTAATTTCCTTTTTCATTTTTGTTATACAAAGGAAAATAAAATATTATAGAAAGATGGAAAATAGTAAAAAAATTGACCTTTCTAACTTTGTTTAAAATGAATTAATCCTTCTTTCTTCTTTTAAATGTTGAACTATGAAGTATAATCTTATCTTTCTATATCGTAATTTCAAAACTTTAATTGTGTCATATATAGAAAACTAATTTATAACTATGTATTATAAAATAAAATTAGAATAATATAATAAAAATGTAATAATTGCTTAATACAAATAGAGAAATATTTATATAAAAACAAATAAAATAGATTTCATATCTAATAGATTTCATAGATTTTATAATCGTAATGATAAATCAAAACTAATAATTTTCAGGTTTTGTATTTTCGGAATATAAAAAAAATCAGGATATATATATATATATCTGTCCTTAATTTTTTTAAATCTGTCTCTATATTATTATACATATAATAATATAGACAATAAATATGTATATAAAATATTATATAAATATTTATATAATAAATTTTCTATGTTTCACGGAAAAAATATAGAGCAGATAAATATTAATATTAATACTGAATATTAATGAAATATATAATTAAAGAGGAGGAATTAAGAAACAGAGGAGGAATTAAGAATTTTGTGATATGTTTTTATAAAACAAATATTAAAATAATATTAAATTAAATTATATTTAATATTTTTTATATTGAAAACAGTGATGGATACGTCGATCGCATTATTCGAGGAACCACAAATTTGGCAAGCATCATAGCTGAAAGTTATACTTGTAGTCAAGTATAATATTTTACATTTTAATTGATTTTAGATAATTTATACCATGTATAATATACATAGAAACAAATATATTATATTTATTATACATAGTATTAATTATCTAAACTCAATTAAAATGTAAAATATTATACTTGACTCTACAATGAAATTAATTCAAATTCATGATTAGTTAAATATTTGTATTTACGAATATGTAGTAAAACATTTGGTAGAATTTAATAAATTTATTAATACTTGTAACTCTACGATTATGCGCTTCGTGGCTCATTAAGAGTTACAAGTTACAACGCTAGCATTCAAAATCAAAATGATTTTTTTCAATTTACGAATGTCAAACTTAACATATTTCAATACCAAAATGTTCCTCTATAAACTCCCCAGGTACGATCTTTTCCCTAAAATTCAGTTTCGGCCATTTTGAAATTGTTGAATTTTAAATGAAAAAATTGGGTGAGGAAGGCGCATCTAATCACAAAAAGTGTATCAAGTCGCTCCTAGGCAGGCGCATATAAACAGCCACTTATACAGGTTTTAGTTATATGCAAATATTTTCATTTAAATTTTAAATTTCAATATTTTAGAATTTTTTCGTTTTCTATATTCAGAATATGTATTTATAATTTTTGAGGTTTTTTTGTTGAACATGCTAAAAGTCTGTCGAGTAGATTTAAAAAGTATAAATAGGAAAACTCAATAGCATAATAAGCGGGAATATTATTAATATTATAATAATGAATAATGCATACTAATAAATAACAAAGAGGATATCTGTAAGCCATGTTATTTTAAAAATACCAACATTATATATTACTTTTTAATGAACTTGCTCAATTTAATATTTACCAATTTTTTTTTTTCATTTTTCATTATTAGTAATATAGATACTATTTTCATTTTCTAAAAAAAAATATACGAGTATGTACGTAGATTAAAATTAATGCATTAATTCAGTATAAATTAAACTACGATCGCATATTTGATTTTTTTCCCAAAAATAAGAAAAATAGAAAAATATTTAAATTTGAAATTTGAAATTTAAATATAAAAACATATCCTTTTGAATGGATATAAGAAACAACTCATTGCAGGTAACAAATATAAAAAAGGGTCCAGAAATAACCACAGCAATAAACCGTCGTAAAATAAAAACAACAACAAAGCACATAGGAATAATATTCTCAACTTAGTAGAAAACAATTTGAAATTATGTTCATTTACTCAAAATAAAAATTTTGTGTTATACAAAATGTATGTTGCCGATCACTTTGTGTGTGCATAATTTTAAATTGTTATACACACCATGTAAGTATGTATAACAAAACGAAGTATGCCAGATATAATTTTACTTTATGGGCAAAGGCCTCTTAAAATTAAATTAAAAGTTCAAATATACATACATACATTTTTATTACTTTTATTAGTTTTCCAAGATTGGGTTGTTATATAATATTTCGTGATCAATACAATAATGAAATTTTGGGAAGAGGGAAGATATTGGTGGATTTTTATTATTTAACACTTTCAAGTCCCATCGGGATAATATATCCCAATGAAAGTTTAAAAGCTACTATTGTGATAACCACATATATTTTTGCGTATTTTAAGTGTCCCACTGGTTTTCTATATTTCTAGCAACCAAATAAAAAAAAATTACGTCTCTACGACAATTGCACCACAAGTAATTGCCATTCATTTGAATTTGTATTATATTTTGATTTTCAACGTGTAAAATTGTTTTGTATTGGTAATACATATAAAATATTGGGAATACATAACGAAAGTCAATTAATAAATTAACCACAAGATGAAACCTAATTTACAAATTAAACCACTTTCCGCCATTTTATTTTTGACATATTCGTCCATAAACTTATCCATAAATGGACGTCCATTAAGTTTACCATTTATGGAATGGCTGATGGACGAGTGGTCTCCATTATCCATAATGGTTTCCATTACCATTTCCATTGCCATTTATGGACAACATTATTGATAGTCGAGACCCGGGTAAAAAAAGAAAAAAGGCTAAACTTTTTTCAAACCTGCAGTGGAAAAGGCAAATTTCTAGCACCCGTTCAGAAGAAAAATTGCTTGCTCGAACGCTAATTATAATTATTTGTTTTTCATTTATAATTAAAACAAATAATGATACTCCTTTCTAGTACTTTATTAAATGAAAATAAACTGATTACTTCAAAAGTTTGAATACTTTATTAAATGAAATAAACTGATTACTTCAAAAAGTCTAAATTAGAATACAACATATTTTTATGATTCTTCTGTATTTATAGGATTCTTATATAAACAATTATGTTTTTAAATATTTTAGAACAATCTAGATATTTATGCTTTTATTGATTAAAACAATGATTCAATTAAAATTTGAAATATTCTTAATAATTGTAAAATAGGAAATAAATAAGAATCCTTTACATTAATATGATTCTGAATAATATAAACAAAAGTTAATTGATTTTAACATAAAAACAAAGCTTAGCTTTAACATAATCAAAGCTTAAGATAAATAAAAATATCATGATTCAATTATGATTAATTTATGTAGTATATATATGTATGTAAATATCTATATTCATTTCATGAATATAATTAAAAAATAATTATATATTTAAAAAGAAAAATATATATACAAAAGTATATAAAAATATATACATATATAAACATATATAAAATATATATACATATAAAAATTTTATTACATTTATTGTTAAAAACACAAAAAAAAAAAATTTACATTTAAAACTAAAATAATAAGAAAATAATAATATATATATAAAAAATTAAAGGTTTATAGTATTGTTGGTATTTATTTTGGGCAAATAAAACTTTGTCAATAAAGGAAAATCAGCGAAATTAAAATTTGTATGCATACATAACCTCACTAGTCTACGATTTAAGATATATATGGTGATTTGCATTTTAGCTGGCTATTGTTTATTTTTTGCAACAAAAAAAAAGATAATTATTAAAATAAAAAATCTGCTGTGCAATTTTAGTTAACTTAGGGATTTTAGTTATGGAAACAATTCTAGAGAAAATTCAAGTCCAGTTCAATAGTTTGAGAGCTGATTTGTCAAAAGACAAGGAACTCACAAAAGAAGAATTAAAATCTCTAAAAGTAGAACTGACTGAGGGTGTTGTAAAAGTGATTGACCAAGCTAAAGCAGAAATTATTACAGAAGTGAGTAAGAACATCAACTCGGAAATTCAATCTTTGCAAATTCAGCTAGATGAAAGTAGAGGAACTATTGCAGAACAGCAACGTACAATAGATAGACTGGAAATTTTATCAAAGAAAAACAACTTTATTATATTAAACGTCAAAGAAGTCGAAAGTGAAAAAACGTTGGATTTGGTAATTCATTTCATTTCTTGTAAATTCCAAATCAAATTAAATAGCCAAGAGATTAACTTTGCTAAAAGAGTTGGCAAAAAAAAATCAGCAGACTTCAATAGACCTATTTTAGTAGGATTGACTAATAACTGGCGAAGGGCCGAAATATTTAACAATATAAAGCTGCTGGAAGGTAGTGACTTCGTAATAAAGGGAGACTATACTTACAAGCAGAGGAAGATACGTGGCAAACAAATTGAAGCAAAAAAAATTCTCGAAATCGCAGGTAAAACCGTTGTTATTAAAAACAATTATTTAATTGTAGATGGTGAAGAAATCGATTACAACGAAATTGTAAACCCTACAACAACAATTAATTCTGATAATTTAAAGAGAATTAGGTCTCCAAACGAGTTAACAACTGAAAAAAATAATAGTAAAATTCAGAAAAATAATAACGCAAAACCAAGGTCTAATAGTCTATCCAGAGTAAGAAAGAACAGCATAGGGAAAAGACAGAATTCGCCAGCTGAGAAAGAAGTAGACATAATCACTGCTACTAGTAAATTCTGATTTATTTATTTATCTACGGTAAAAAAAAAAAATTGAAATATACGGTACGGACTGGAACACTAAAAGGATTACGAATTTGATATAACGATATAATTTAGATGCCATGGAGAAGGCAACGGGAAACCACTCCATGAACGAATTCCCTAGAAATACAACATTTCATAGTAACACATTATACCAGAATTACCAGCATACAAAATCTAAAGAGCCTGCAATAACAGTAGCAACCTGGAATGTGAGAAGCATTAAAAAACCTAGAAATGGAAAAAAATAGATTAAAGTTCGATATATGTAATTGGTTTAAGTGAAACTCATTTGAAAGATTGTGGTGAAGTGTCCACCGAGCAGAACACCTTTATATATTCAGGTGCGAAAAATAACGAGCAACACAGAAAAGGCGTTGGCTTCTTAGTTTCGAACGAATTAATGTCATCGGTAACTTCTATAATTTCAAAATCTGATAGGGTGATTTGCCTGCAAATAAAAAACAATAGAAAATTAGTTAATTTAATACAGGTGTATGCACCAACAGGAGATAGTGAAGAGGAAGAAATGGAGGAGTTCTACAGCGAGATTGAGGACATGATGAAGTTAACCAAACCTGAAGACGTCACTCTAGTGCTGGGTGATTTTAATGCCAAAATCGGTAAGGGTAATGTGGAGAACATTGTCGGCAAATTTGGCCTAGGCAGAAGAAACGACAGAGGCTTGAGACTGGTAAATTTTTGTATTGACCACAATTTTGGTGTCACCAATTCATGGTTTGATATGCCTGCGAGGAGATTATATACCTGGGAAGCGCCGCGAAATGAGAATGGTCCGAAAATAAGAAACCAGATTGACTATATATTAATTAATATGAGATACAGAAATGTGGTTAAATCTGTCAGAACATACCCTGGAGCTGATGTCAACTCGGATCATAACCCAGTAGCAGCTAAACTGAAAATAAGATTGAAAAAAGTGGGTAAAAAGAACATCAGATTAATTAATTATAATTTATTAAAGGTACCGGAAATTGAAAGAGAAATGGTTGAGAAAGCTGGTAAGAACGTGATGGAAAAATATGATGAAATCCATGACGAACCGAGTGTAGATGGCAAGTGGGAAATAATAAAGAAAGCTCTAGTAGATGTATCAAAAGAACTTGACAGATATGCTGAGCCTCAGAACCAGAAAAGCGTTTGGATGACTAGCGAGATTATGTTACTAATCAACGAAAGAAGAAACCAAAAAAACCATCATCTTAATTATAGAAAATATAACGCACTGATTAAAAGGCAAATAAGAGAAGCTAAGAATCGTTATTGGGAACTACAATGTAACGAGGTGGAAGAATTGGAAAGGAAACACGATTATCTTAACCTACATAAAAAAATAAAACTGGTAACTAACAACTACAGGAAAAAAAAACACGGCTCGCTGAGGGATAAGGACGGAAAGCTAATATTAGATCCGCTCGAAAGATTAAAAAGATGGACAGAATATATCAAAGAACTGTTTGACGATAATAGAGCAGAAATGGATGAACAGGTCGAGCTAAGTGGTCCACCAATTCTATATAACGAAGTGGCTTCAGTGATTGAAAAATCTAAAGATAATCTAGCAGTCGGTCCAGACGGAATTCCTAATGAGATTTTAAAATTACTGGATAATAATGGCATAAAGATTTTAACAGAATTATTTAACATTGTATACGATTCTGGTATTATTCCGCAAGATTGGTTAAGCTCTACTTTCGTCACGCTGCCAAAGAAAAATAACGCCGTAGATTGTCAGGATTATCGCACCATCAGTTTAATGAGTCACGTTATGAAAATTTTTTTAAAAGTTATACATAACAGATTGTACAATAAACTTGAACAGGACATTGCAGCTACTCAGTTTGGTTTTAGAAAAGCGCTCGGTACCAGAGAAGCTATTTTTATGTTCAATACACTGGCGCAGAGATGCTACGACACGAACGTGCCCGTACATGTTTGTTTCGTTGATTTTGAAAAGGCGTTTGACAAGGTACGACATGGTGAATTATTCGAAGTCCTGAAAAACAATAACGTCGATGGTAAAGATATTAGGATCATAGGAAATCTACCGACGATGGAATTTCAGAAAAGATTGAAATAAAGAGAGGAGTTAGGCAGGGCTGCGTATTATCACCTAGTTTATTCAACGCGTATGCGGAAAAAATGCTAAATTCTGTTCTAAACGAAATAGGAGAACGCGAGGTTGGGGTAAAAATTAATGGTGTAGAAATCAACAATATAAAAATTAATGGTGTAGAAATCAACAATATCAGGTTTGCAGATGACGCTGCCATGCTAGTGGACAATGTGGAAAGTCTTCAATTGTTATTAGACGAGCTAAACAAAGGGTGCCAGCGTTACGGCCTAAAGATAAACGTTAAAAAAACTAAATATATGTTGATAGACAAAAATGCTAACGGCAACAATAACAACCTGTATCTAGAAGGTAATAGATTGGAAAAAGTAAATAAAATAAAATATTTAGGTACTACAATATCATCAGACACCAGCAATAAAACAGAGATTTATAGCAGAATAGAGCAAGCCAGATCATCTTTCCAAAAAATGTATAATGTGTTGGGCAAACATGAAATCAATCTAAAATTAAAGTTAAAAATTCTTAAATGCTACGTATGGCCGGTATTATTGTATGGTACTGAGACGTGGACGCTGTCTAATATGCTAATAAAAGAAATTGAAGCTTTTGAAATGTGGTGTTACAGAAAAATACTAAGAATCCACTGGAGTGATAGTCACCAACATTGAAGTTTTAAGGCGTATTAATGGTGAACGTCAACCGATGCATATAGTGAAAAGTCGCAAGTTAAAATACATGGGCCACATAATGCGGAACACGAAATACAACATCCTGCAGCTTACCCTTCAAGGTACAATAAATGGAAGAAAAAGCCGCGGCAGGAGACGTACTACATGGTTGAGAAACCTAGCTGATTGGTTGCACTTGCCGATATCTGAAATTTTCAGTAGAGTGAAGTGTAAAAATAACATACATGAAATGTTGTCCAACCTCCGGACTGGAGTGGAACTGGAACGTTAAGAAGATAAAAACAAATTTTTTATAAATAAAATAAATAATATCAGTGTATTGTTCAGATGAAAAATATGCAATTATCAGTACTGTAAGTTAAATTTTTCAATATTATACATTAAAAGAAAAAATCTTATGTCAACATCCTCAAATGAAAATAATTTAAATTCCGAATTAGATAAGTTAATTACAAATATCGAAAATTTAAATATAAAAGATAATAAAAGTAATTCTTTAATTGAGGATAAAATATTAAATTACACTATGGCAAATTCAACATTCTTGAAAGTGCACGCGGATACCATCCCTGAATTTGATGGTGATATCAATGAATTGAGTTTTTTTATTGAAAGCATTGATAGTATTGTAGACGGTTTTTTTGACAAAGTTAATGTAGAAAATATACAAAATAAATTAATATTTCGAACAATTATTAGCAAATTAAAAGGCCCTGCTAGAGAGGTCATAAATATTAGTGATTGTTCCAATATTTCAGAATTAAAAATTGAACTTATTCGAAATTTTAGTGATCCAAGAGACGAAACTTCTTTATCATTCGATTTAAATAATTTAAGACAAAACCTAAATGAAAATCCTTTTCAGTTCCATGACAGAGTTAGGAAATTATTAAACACAATTTCAAATTATTTATCTATCCATGAAGACCAACCTATTAATCGTAAATTTAAATTACATATGTATACTCGCCAGGCTCTGCAAGTATTTTTGGCAGGTTTAAGAAATCCATATGGTTTAATGTTACGGACAAGACAACCATATACTTTATTAGATGCATTCAATTTTATAAGACAAGAAGAAAATATTAGATACTTACAAAACGGAAATAATAATTTAACAAATCAGAAAAAAATGTCTCCTAAACCTCAATTAATTGCTATAAATAATAGAAATACAAGGTTTGAAAGACCACATTACTATAACAATTCATTTTTACCCCAAAATTCTAATTTTCAAAATAAACAAAATTTTCCAACAGGACCAATTCATATACAACCTAGACAAAATATTCCGATAAGAAAATTCCCCACAAATCAACAAGTATTTGGTAAACCACAAAATGTTTGGAAACCAAAACCAAGAAAAACCAATACCTATGAGTACATCAAAAGACAAACCGATACAGTTCGCAAACCAATTAATCAACCCTCTACTTCAAAATGGTATTCTGAAGAACTTTTTAATACTGAACAACTTTCTCTTCCAAAAGAAATTAATCCAATAATTCCAGAAAATCAAGTATGTCCAAGTAATCAAGAATTTGACTATGAATACAGTGAAGGAAATTCCGAGGAAATCAATAATAATGAAGAATATCAGGATTTTATTCTGGACAGGGAATCAAACGAAATAACATAGTAGAATTTCATAATATTAATGAAAAGAAAAATTTACCATTTATATCTATAAAAAATCCACCCTTGAAATTATTAATTGATACCGGTTCAACTAAATCATTTCTTTCTCTGGAAATTGTCGATAAATACTTTAAAAAATATAAAAAATTCAATCCTTTTATTGTATCAACTTCTTTTGCTTCATCTAAACACGATTTTTCAATTTCAATCAAAGCTTTTAAAGAATTTAATGTTAATGAAAACTTAGAATTTTATTGTTATAAATTTCATAATATATTTGATGGCTTATTAGGTACAGACATGTTAGAAAAATTGAAAGCACATATTTCATTCCCAAGAAGCCTACTCACAATACCATATGTGGAAATTCCTATTCAAAAAATGTAAAGTAATCCAAAACTTTTATTACAAAAATTAATTCCAAGTAAAACCATTTCTAAAATCAAAATACCAGTTACTATTAAATCCGGTGATATTATTGTTCCACAACAAAATATACAAAATTGTATTATACCCGAAATTATAACTACAGCAGAAAATGGATGGGCTATTGTGGAAATTCATAATAATTTATTAATAGATATAGATATTACAATTATATATCCTATAAAAGTAAATCTAATTGATAATAATTTCGAATATTATCATATAGATATTCCAAAAACAAACAATTATAATTTATCACGTATTACAATAAATGAAGTCAATGTGAATACAGTTGATAATATTGGCCAAATTAACGATAATGAATCCATAATAGGTAATATAAATGAAGATCCGAATATAAATGACGTAGAAGATTATGAAACAGTACATACTAGTCTAGAAAATCCAATATTAGAAATTCCAATATCAGAAACTCCAATAAATTATTTCAAAAATCAACTTATTTTTAAAATAGTATTTTATAATCCAAAACCACCAAAAATAATTCGACCTTTTGGAGATCGAATTAGAACTACTATTGAAATTTCTACAAATAATTTTGAATCATAGCGATTTTCAAAGAATTTTCCATAACAAACAAAAAATATGCATTTCAAATTGATAAATTTGAATTTTATACAAGATTTTGTCGAATACTACAAGAAACTTTTAAAAATTCAACTCTTAAACTTATTAATTGCAATAAAATGTTAGAAGACATAAAAACAGATGAGCAAAGAAATCAAATTATAGATTTATGCCATAAATTCAAAACTAATCACCGTGGAATTACAGAAATTGAAGCTGAAATAAAAACTAAATATTATTGGCCTAATATTAGAAGCAATGTAACTACCTATATAAATAATTGCGAATTATGCCAACGAATGAAGTATGATAGACATCCACCACAACAAAAATTTGAGCTAACACCAACACCCTCGAAACCATTTGAAATTATTCATGCTTATACATTTACAATAAAAAATCAGAAATTTTTAACCTTAATTGACACATTTTCCAAATATGCTCAAGCATATCCTTTAACTGCGATAACAGCAATTCATATAACAGAAGCATTTATCAATTTTATGAGTCATCACGGTACCCCAAAATTATTAATTCTTGATAATGGAACAGAATTAAAAAACAATTTAATTAAAGAATTTGCTCAATTAGACAAAATTCAAATTCATTATATAACCCCATTAAATCCCAATTCAAATAGTCCAATTGAAAGATTTCATTCAACTCTTATCGAACATATAAGAATATTATCAGAAACCAGAAAAGAATTGAATATTCTTGATCAAATGCCATATGCAATTTTAGGATATAATAATTCTATACATTCAGTAACAAAACATAGACCCATAGATATAATCAATGGACACTTAGATTTTAATAATCCATTTAATATAGATATCAATCAAGTTCTTTATAGTAATTATATAATAGAACATAAAAAATCCACAACAGAAATTTATAATAAGATAAATAATCAAATATATGTATGAATCAAAGGCAAATAATATAGAAAAACATAATAAAAATAGACAAGACCCTTTACTTTATGCACCTAATACTTTAGCTTATCATAAAACTAGAGCACGTGATAAAACAAATCCCAGATTTAAAACCCATCTTGTAAAAAAGAATAATAGAATAACTATAAATACATCTGTGAAATCATACCATAAAAATAATCTCACAAAACCATTATTTAATCAGAGAAATATTTTTCCACAGGTATCTTCTTCTAATATTCATGCCGATATTCCCGGCAATGGAAATTAAAATAACTAATCTTAAATCAAACCCAGGAATATTACCATTTATATTAGGAAATGCAAAATTAAAGAAAATTGATCATATATTTATTCATTATTTCGATTTCGAACCAATCGAAATAGAATTATCCAATATAATAAAACAAAATGAATATATTAAAGCATCCTTTATAGTAAAACCAATGTATTCTGCAGAAATTAAAAACCTTCAGAATCTCATAGATATCCAAATAAAAAAATGCGAAAGATAAATTATCCTTATTTCCAAATTATAGAACAAAAAGAGGTTTATTTGATGGAATAGGAACAGCAATAAAATTCTTGTCAGGAAATTTAGATGCTAAAGACGGTGAAAGATATAATAACGCAATTCGTACTTTGACTGACAATCAAAATAACATAGCACAAACACTAAATAAGCAAATATCACTAAATACAAGAAACATAGAAGAATATGATAAAATTTTAAATGTGATTAAACATAATATTGAATTAATTACAAAAAAAGTTAATAAAGGAATAGTTACCAAAATTAATGATGATTTTGACCTCAATAGATATATTTTTGCTCGAGATGCACTCAGTGAAATAAATATGATAATTAATATAGTCATAGATAAATTAAACAATATAGAAAACGCAATAGCATTTTAAAGATTGAAAATAATGCATAATAGTGTATTAAAAATTGAAGATTTAGAGTATATGATAGAAAAACTAATGAAACATTATTCTATTAAAGAATTATTTTTTGGAAATAATACAGAAAAAATTCATTAATTATTACAATATTATTGATCTTGATTATTATTATTCGGAAAAAAGAATTGTTTTCATAATACACTTTCCAATTGTATATTCCGAAACATTTTCCTATTATTCATTATATCCTATTCCTACTAAAAACAATACAATCCTAATTCCTAATAAACATTATTTAATATTGGGAAATGAGAATTATCAGTACGAAGACCACAGTTGCAGAAAAATTTATGAAACATATTATTGCACTGATGAATTTCAATTAAATAAAATTAAAACAAAAGATTGCATAAATGAGATTCTACAATTACATAATAAGAAATTATCTATTTGTAAGCAAATTCCTGTAATAATAAAAAATAATATAATTGAACAAATAAATGCAGAATATTACATAACTATTTTTCCTAATGAAACAAAAATAAAATTAAATTGTGAAAAGACTGATTTCACTTCATTAAAAGTGTTTTCATAATTCAAATACCAACAAATTGTAGTTTTGAGACAGCAAATGAAATTTATAGTAATAATGAAGATATTTTAATTAGTCAACCATACCGGATGTAATTGTTCCAGAAATTAAAGAAGAAATACCAAATTTAATATTAAATAATATATCATTACTTAAAATTCGAGAACTACGAAAAGAACAAGAAAGAATCCGTTTGGAAACTCTAAAACATGTTCCTAATATATATTATACAACTTGGATCAACTATGCAATTATTTCATTCATAATTGTTATTATAATTACAATAATATTAAAAAGATTATTTAATAAAAGAAAAACTTTCGAAATACATACAAATAATGGTAGTACACCTAAAGTAGGAGAATTGCCTGAAAAAGAAGAAACATTACATTTAGCATTTGATGAATAATCTTAATTCACCATATATGGGTCTTTCTAAGAACGGAGGAATTATATTCATGAAATGAATATAGATATTTACATACATATATATACTACATAAATTAATCATAATTGAATCATGATATTTTTATTTATCTTAAGCTTTGTTTATGTTAAAGCTAAGCTTTGTTTATGTTAAAATCAATTAACTTTTGTTTATATTATTCAGAATCATATTAATGTAAAGGATTCTTATTTATTTCCTATTGCACAATTATTAAGAATATTTCAAATTTATATTGAATCATTGTTTTAATCAATAAAAGCATAAATATCTAGATTGTTCTAAAATATTTAAAAACATAATTGTTTATATAAGAATCCTATAAATACAGAAGAATCATAAAAATATGTTGTATTCTAATTTAGACTTTTTGAAGTAATCAGTTTATTTCATTTAATAAAGTATTCAAACTTTTGAAGTAATCAGTTTATTTTCATTTAATAAAGTACTAGAAAGGAGTATCATTATTTGTTTTAATTATAATTGAAAAACAAATAATTATAATTCGCTAGAACTAAATAGTTCTAATAGCGGAAATTTTATATCCCTTCGTCAATCGAAGATGTTGACTCACTTAGCCTTTCAAACCTTGGATGTCGAGCTCCTGGGGTCATCCAGGAGTCCTGAAGACTCTATGGGGAACACTTTAATGAGGGGTCGTGGGGAGTAACAGATATGAATGAAACATCTCTCTTTTATATTTTAACTTGACTTACTTGGCTAGAATTTTCTCCAAAAACGTTGTCGTAATAGTAGCATTTAGCAGGTTCATTTGTGATGGCATTCGGTTTAATTACAGAAATGCATCTGGCTACTTCATCAACTTTAAGTATGTTGTTACCATTTTGACACTCAATTTGATCAAACGGGCGTACACGAACGACGACTCGTACATTTTCAACTTCTCCTTCTGTATTACGATCCTAAAATAAATAAATATAATTAAATAAGATTTACAAAAATAATATAACAAATTTACCTCCATTGTATCAAAATGTAAAATATTTTTTATTATATTTTCCCTGAAAGCAAAAAGTTCTGTGCTTAATACTGGAGTTACAATGTCGCTCTCATTTCGCTTTCATTTCGCCCTCTATTCACTGTCTTATGCACTTTACAACGATAGTAGTCACAATGAGAATTTTTTTTGTTCTTAAATATCAGTTCATTGTTTATGTTTATTGTTTTTTCAATGAACATTGTAACTTTTTTATAACTGATAATTATCAACAAATAACTAATGATGGCCCACAAAATTCAAAATAACTATTTACCCACTATTTTTACTATTTTTTTGATACATCAACGCGTAGTTTCAACGAAAAAGTTAAAAGTTAACCAACTTTTTTCATAGTTGCGAAATGCTAGCGAAAAGAGTGCGTTCATTGTAAATACCTTCATACTGTTTCAAACAATTCAACTTTATTTTGACACTGGCTACATATTGAGCGCGAAATGAAAGCGTTGGTTGGTTTGAAAGGGGGGCAGAAAGAAACCACCACGCACCAAGGCCAGAAAGGCCCGTTGTACACCCCCGTCGGCGGCTATTGATTCATATTATTTTTTATTATTACAGGAATTTGCTTATAAATTTTCCAGCACGTCGACCTATCCTACTTCTTTAATGAACGAAGTAAACTTTGCTGGTTTGATTTTACCAGCTTCCCTTAAGTCAGTCAGTAAATGGTACCCCAAGTGTTTAAATCTTTTACAACGCACCGCAGGGCATCTGCACAGCAGATGCTTCACAGATTCCGCCTCCTCACCGCAACCTCTGCAGGAGGATTCCGCTGACAGACCTCTGCAGGAGGATTCCGCTGACCTTCAATCATACTATGCCCCGGAAATCATAGTAATCTGACCCAATTGTACCTTGCTGCCAAGTTAAGATTTGATTTACATGTCTGAATAATGTTGAAGTGTACCGAATTTTTATCTAATGCTTTCAGGGCAGCTTGACTGTCCGAGCATATGAAAATATTTTTCCCGGTTATGTTTCTTTCAATAAGAATTTCTGCTGCTTTGTTTATGGCAGCCACCTCAGCTTGAAAGATTGAAATATACCTATCTAGAGTCAGGCTAATCGATAGATCAAAATCTATCGATGCTATACCTGCACCACAACCCGTTTCCATTTTGGAGCCGTCAGTGAAAATCGTCATCCCATTACGCGGGATGGGATTTCCGTTTTCCCATTCTCTCTTCATGGGTCATCTAACACTATATCTTTTCCTGGTGGTCTTGTGCGTAACGACAGGGAAAGCGTTGACCGTCAGTTTCATGAAACTTTCCAACGCCGCAACTGTGCTGTTGCCACCAAGTATTCATTGCACCTCCACGCGGTGACCACTGGGCAACTGATTTGACTTCAGGCCAAGCAATGAATGCGCCCAAATCCAGAAGCGTCTGTCCTATAGTAGGCGGCTCCCTGGTCTGCGTCTGTACCCAGTGGGTCGGCAGTAACTTCACCTGGCAGAAGGTTTAAACTGCTTCATTTATAAAATATGAGTAGTACCAATGCAAAAAAAAACTCGGTTGGGATATCAACCAAAGTGTCGGCAGAGGCCACGGCTGCCGGCGAGGGCTTGTCTGGCACTCTAGTAGGATCAGATAAGTCGCCAGTGGTTAAAAATATAAATAAAAATAAAATTAACAATAATCTAAATATAAATCATGATCAAAATACATCTAGAGATCAAATTAAAAACAGAAGTAGTCAAGCATCTAACGTAATATCTGGTGATCCATTTGTTAAAAGTAAAATTATCCAGAGAACGCCGCCACTAACAGCACTCACCAACGGAAATGAAGACCATAAAAAAACACATTCCTTAATAAAGAATAAAACAGCAAAAAGTTCTGGTAATGAACAAGAAGACAGGTTCAGAAGTAGACAAAGAAAATCCTCTCAGCCTTTGGTTAGAAGACGATGCCACTCACTAGCAGACTTCGACGCTTTTACAACAGAAATGTTAATCCAAGAGCACTTTATTCAGTCAAAAGCACTACAGAAGATTAATTCCAAGAATAGTAATGTTGTACATATTAATACGCCTAAAAGAAAAAATATATCCTCGGATGAATGACTCTCCTATGCAAAACTTGATTTCGGACGCTGTAGCCATAGGGACAGTGGCGAGCACTGAAATCAAGTATAACACGGAGGAAAATGTTAAAATTAATAGCTTAGAATTGCAGCTCAATGAAGCCAGAAAGGAAATTTCCGAACTTAGAGCAATAATCACCGCGTTACAATTTAAAGATCATAACAGTATATCACCATCAGCTGTTGAAGTAACAGATGAAGTACCAAATGAAACAGCATGGTTGCTCCAGAAGAGTAAAAAAAGAAAAACGTCTGAATCAAGTAAAGCTAAAATAGATAACACGCTCTCAGCTAAAATAAGTAATTTATCAAAAAATGATAACAGCAAACAGCCATCAAACAACAAGGTAATTAGTCTAACAAACTCACCTAATACTAATACAAGTTATTTTAGTAAAAAACAAACACAAGTCATACTCAACAGTAAAAACGAAAACAACTCAGTATCATCAGCTATTGCAAACGTGAATGCCTTACTAGATAAAAATATGCCAAAAAACATAGAACAACCAGTAAATTCTAGACAATCAAAATTACACAAACCTCCGCCAGTTATTATTAGTAACCTAGTCAACTACACGGAACTAAGACAAACTCTCGAAGTTAATAATCTAGATTATAATGCTAATCTATTAAACAACAATCAAATAAAAATTAATGTTAATTCAGAAGCTGAATACAGAAACTTAACTAGATACGCTAACGAAGCAAACCTGGAATGGCACTCGTACGAGAACAAGCAGACTAGACCCATAAGAGTTATGGCTAGACATTTGCATCCGTCCTGTGACCCTGAACACATCAAGGGCGAATTATTAGACAGAAAATTCAAAATAATCAGCGTAGAAAACAAAATAATAAAAAAGAAAATAAATAGTAATGATCATATAACCAAACTTCCCTTATTCATGCTAAGCTTTGAGAATACTGAAGACATAAAAAAAATATACGAAATTCAATATCTCAACCACTTGAAGGTGAAAATAGAAGCCCTTAGAACAAATAAGCTAATACCACAGTGCAAACGATGCCAAAGATATGGTCATACAGCTAAATACTGCCAAAGAGAAACTCGATGCGTGAAATGTGCTGGTAATCATCTGACTTTAAACTGTACCAAATCCAGGGACATCCCTGCTAAATGCTCCAACTGTGCTGAAGCGCATCCAGCGAACTATAGAGGCTGCGTTATTGCCAAGGAACTGCAGAATAGAAGAAATAAATCTAACACCATTAAGGACGACATTACAAGAAAATACAATAAAGTAAACGACACAACACGAAGTATTCCTAAAGACGCCACATACGCTCAAGTTACTAGAAATAACCAAGATGATAACAAACAACAAAGTAATAATCCTAATGTGACGCAATTGCTACAAAACATATTGAAATCGGTAAATAATCTATCATCTAGAATGGACAAAATGGAAGCCAATATTCCTGGAGCGTACACCCAAGAAACAATATGACACAACGAGACCTAAGAATTGCTACTTGGAACGCAAATGGCATCAAAAACAAAATTCAAGAATTACAAATATTTCTGGATTTGTTAAATATTGACATATGCCTATTATCGGAAACCCACTTGACTAATCAAATGTGTATAAAAATTAGAGGATATAAAACATATATGACTAATCACTCAGACAATCGAGCCAGTGGCGGAAGTGCTATAGTAATAAAAGAAAATATTAAGCATCATGAAGAAGACAGCCTCCAGAGCGAAGAAATTCAACTGACAATAGTAGTAATTAAAAATGGATCCGTGTACTGTCCCCCTAAATATAATCTTAAACAATCTGACTACTTACAAATGTTTCAAAAATTAGGAGATAAATTTATAATAGGTGGTGATCTAAACGCAAAACACATTGACTGGGGTTCCCGACTATCAACAACAAAAGGCAGAGAGCTAAAGGCTGCCATAGCTGATTCGGGTTGTAATTACCACTCTACTGGAAGTCCAACGTACTGGCCAACTGACTTGAACAAAATACCTGACCTCCTAGATTTCTTCATAACAAAAAGAATCTCGCCAAATTTTGTAAAACTTGAAGACAACCATGACCTAAATTCAGATCATTCAGCCGTAATTTTAACACTTAATGAAAAAATATCAAAAATCACACCTAAACCTAGATTATCTAACAAAACAACGGACTGGATAAGCTTCCAATTACAATTAGAAAATGAAATTGACTTAAATGTAAACTTACAGACAATAGAACAACTAGAAGTAGAGGCGGAAAAGTTCACTAAGCTAATCCAAAGCGCAGCTTGGAACAACACAAAAGAAGTTCTATATAAATCAAAAGGAATAAATTATCCAAGTGATATTAGAAGATTAGTAGCAGATAAAAGAAAAGCCAGAAGCAGGTGGCAGCAGACAAGAAATCCATTAGACAAAAATATCCTCAACAGATTGACACAACAGCTTAAAAGAGAAATTAAAAAATTTAAGGAGAGTTCAATGACAAATTACTTAGAAAACCTAGCAGCAGACGAGAAATCAGATTATTCTTTATGGAAGGCCACCAAAAACCTAAATAAACAAATAACACATAATCCACCTATAAGAAAAAAAGATGGTACATGGGCGAAAGACAATAAGCAAAAAGCTGACGCATTCGCAGATCATCTCGCTGACATCTTTATACCGAACAATACGCTTAACCCAGCTGCTCTGGAAGAACAAATAAATGACGATAATCAAAATATAAAACAAGTATCAAGCAGTGAAGTCGCAGATGTAATCAAAAATAATTTCAGTAAGAAAAAAGCTCCGGGTTATGACTTGATTACTCCAGAGATTCTCAATAAACTGCCGGAAAAAGGTATCACTATGTTAACGTACTTAATAAATTCTGCTTTTAGATTGAAATATGTACCCAGTATATGGAAAGTAGCGGAGGTTATAATGCTACAAAAGCCTGGTAAACCGCCAAACGAAACAAAGTCATATCGACCAATCTCTCTGTTACCAATAATTTCCAAGCTACTTGAAAAACTGTTCCTGAAAAGATTGAAACCAATAATAGAATTCAAAAATCTGATTCCCAACTACCAATTTGGGTTCAGAGAAAGACATTCGACTATAGACCAAGTGCATCGCATTACTGACGCTATCGAAAAGGCTTTAGAAGAAAAAAAGTATTGTTCATCCATATTCATCGACGTAGCTCAGGCCTTCGACAAGGTGTGGCACGAAGGCCTCATAAACAAACTAAATAAAATCCTGCCTAAACAACACGTTGAGCTCCTCGCTTCATACCTGTCCAACAGATTTTTTCGCATCAAACAAGAAGACGAATACTCAGAATTAAAAGAAATTAAAGCTGGTGTTCCCCAAGGTAGCATCCTGGGACCAATGTTGTATATTTTATTTACGAGTGACTTACCAGTACATGATGACGTGTTAGTTGCAACCTTCGCAGACGATACGGCTATGCTGGCAATTGGCAAAAATCTAATCGAAGCTACTAATAAACTGCAAAGGGCTAACAATTATATTCAAGACTGGACAGTCAAGTGGAAGATGAAACTAAATGACTCGCAATCCGTACACATCAATTTTACAAACAAAAAAATAAATAATCACTTACCAATTTACCTAAATGGAAATGCAGTTCCGTACGAAAACAAAGCCAAATATCTTGGAATGACTCTTGATGTGAAGTTAAAATGGTCAGAACATGTAAAAACAAAAAGAACTGAACTAGACGTTAAATATAGAAAATTATACTGGCTGTTAGGCCGTAGTTCCAAGCTATCGATAAAAAATAAAATTCTGATCTATAATCAAATTATAAAACCAGTGTGGCTTTACGGCATACAGCTCTGGGGATTCTCAAGTCAAAGTCACATTCAAAAGATTCAACGATTTCAAAATAAAGTAATTAGAAACATGTGACACCCCAAATTTATTTTACAAACACACCTAAAAACATAAAAATAAAGTAAAATATAATTATAAAGAAAATAAGAAACAACAATGATATACCTGCCAAATATCGCCGGCCATGCTGGGTTTGTTATTTTTTTTTATTATGTCATGTCAACTTAAATGGTCGAATATTTTTATTTCTGTATGTTGGTGTTGTTTCGTTAAGTGTCTATTTATTTAGTACCAGATGTCGCTGTGGTGGTGGTGAGTTGACTTTTTCCGACCCAATACAATAGATGCTCTTCATTTGACCTGGGGTCGAATGAAGGGCAGAAAAAAAAATGGGATGATGGTTCGGAAAAAGTCAAGATTCGGGGATTGATGTTTCGACGGTCGCGCTGGACACCGGCTTAAAAAAGTACTTGGCAGTTTTTTTTGTTAATCGTTTTTTTAAGGTTTTTTTTTTTTTTTTTGAAAAAAAAATTAAATTAAATTTTTTTTTGTTGTTCATTTTTTTTTAAACGGAAAAAAAAAAAATCTAAATTCAAATTTATTACAAATAAATTTATCGGTAGTAAAACTTAAGAAAAAAAAACAATTCATTGTGGAATAGTTTTAGTGTTGTAAGCGGAGGAAAAAAAAAAAAAAAAATAATTTTGAAGTGTGATATATGGTACGGGAAAACTTTATATCCCCGATAAGGAAAAAGTTATAAAAAAAAAAAAAGGTAGCCGGAAAATATATAATTTAAATTAAATAAGAATGATAAGTGTCCAGCGCGCGCGCATAATCGTCGTCGATGTGTAGTTGTTCCTGTTTTGTTGTGTCCTGTGTTCCTGCGTCGAGTCCTGGTTCCAGAGTAGTCGAGTTTGTCATCGTCAGCAGTCCTGTCTGGAAGCGGTCATCGTGGGAATTCCTGTGTTTTTTTTTGTTTTTCATATATTTTTTTTTGTATTAATTCTTGATGTTTTTTTTTGTTAATAATTAAATTGTGTAGAGTAGTTTTTTTTTGTAATTATTTATTCCTTTTTGGTTGTTGTATAAATATATATATATCAAAAAATAAAATTTTTGGGTACCAGTTGTAGTCGCGTTTTCAGGGGTTTCGTCCGGCTGATCCTGACATGTCTGGAGCGGCAACCTAACCACTGGGTAGAAAAAAATTAAGGTATGTTTGTTTTAATTTATTGATATGGCAAGACAGTGCCAAGAAGTTTAGATATATATATATATTAATGCATCAAGAAAAAAAAACAAAAATTACTTTGATCAAGATGTCATTTAGCCTTTGTTTATTGTGCAAAATTATTTAATTTAAAAAGGAAATTTTTTTTTATATTAAAAATATAAATAAAAATATTTGTAAATTTATAAATTTAAAATATCGGTGTTGTGTATTATTTATTTATTTTCTATCTAGTGCCATAGTTTTTTTCATCGTTGGGTGAATTTTTTTTGTGTGCGAGACGGGTGTTTTGGTTTTTTGTTTTTATTTTTGGTACCATTTTTTTGTGAACATGGCTGGCTAAGAGGCTTTATAGTATGTGAACCAGCGGAGTCAGAATGTTCCTTCTCTTGTGGCTCTTCAGTCCAGTCAGATGTTATTATGTAACAATTGATTTGGGTTGAGGAGTTGCATATTCCGACAATATGGTAGTTAGTAGGATCATTGGTCGACCCACACCCCACAGACTCTGCTAAGCCGGCAACAAGGAGGAAATCCCAATGATCCTGGAGGCTGAGAGTACCTAAAAGAGAAGTAGTTTTTTTTGAAAATTAATTCTTGGTCTCGTTCTATTTTAGTGATTGTGGCTAGGTCACTCAGACCTGGCGCCCAACGCTCTCAGCTTCCGAACACTTCTCCTCCGGACTTATCTTCAGCTAACATAACAACAACCAAAAATTGATTATGTTACAATTGGCGCCCAAACTAGTGGCTTAGAAGATGTACCAATTGGTGAACAAATTTTGGTGAAAAAAAATTTTAAAATTTATTTGTGTTGGTGTGACGTTGGTCACCCGAAAAAAAAAAAATTGCAACTCCATCGTCTACTTGTTTTGCTGGAGATGGGTTCGGATGGAGTTGGTGAGATTACCATATTGTCGTCATTAAATCCCCTTTTGGCTTGCATTCCTTCCGACGGCTTCATTGTGGAAAAATTAACTAAAATTTTTTTTTTTTGTAATTATTTATTAGTGTGTAATTGTTCGACTGGTAGTAGATTGGTTACCTTGGTGGTCCATAGTAATTCCTACCAGTCCTTTGTTAATTATTTATTGTCCGGAGTTGACTGGTAATTAAGGTCGTCCTTAATTACACCTTCGGACCTTTGTTATTGAATTGTTGACACCTAATATTGTTAGTTAGATACATAATACGGTGGTCTGTATTATGTCCTAGCAATATTAGGTGTTTGTTTTTCTGTGTATCGAAATTTTTTTTTTTTTCTAGAAGTGAAGCTTGAGGAAGGAATGCTAAGACAGGAGTTTCCCCTACATCCTCTGCCTATGAATCCTTGATCCAGTTCCTAGTCACCTTGTTTTCCTTTTCCTAAAAAAAAATTCTGGCTGCGATGGTTCACTTAATTTGTCAGAAATTAGAACCAATATTTGAAAAGAAAGTTAAAAAAATTTTTTTTAAATAAAACAAAAAAATTTAAAAATTTTGTTATTAAAATATTTATTGAAAAAAAAAATATAATCTAAAAAAATAATCCAAAACTTAAATTATTTAAAATAATTATTAAATTAGAATTATTTATAATTTATAAAATTATTAATTATATAAATTAAAAATTGATCAAAATTAGTAAATTAAATTATTGAAATTAATTCAAAACAAATTAAAATCGGCTCCACACAAAGTTTTTTTTTGTTGTTAAACAGAAAAAAAAACTATTATTTCGGGTCACAAAAAAAATCAGCTGATTCTAAAGTTTGAGAGTCTGTACCCAGCGGCCTGAAAAGTATTAGGAAAAATTTTTTTTGTAGTAGAATAAAATTAAGTAGAAATTATAGTGGGTTTTTGCTTATTTCGGGGCAGTGTAGTTAGTGTAGTTGGTGTAGTTTTTTTTGGTGTTAGGTTTATTTATTTATTTTTTTTGAATAGATTAAGTTGTAGATGTAGACATTTTTTATTTTTATTAATTATTTATTGAAATTTACAATAGTTGTTATTTATTAGTGTAGGGTTAAAATTTTTTTTAGTTATAATTTTTTTTTATTTATTAAATGGTGTCGTGAAGTAGTTGTATTATAGTATATCTAGTTATATTTTTTTTTTTGTAGTATTAGTAAAATTTTACAATCAGTGTTATTATATGTACAGATTTTTCTTTGTTATTTATATTTACAAATTTTGTGGTATTTATTATTTACAATTTTTGTTATTTATATTTACAAAGTTTTTCTGTTATTTATAATTACAATATTTCGTTCCTTATACACTGATTGTTATTTATTAAATTTTTTTTTTGGGTGAAGTCGGGTTTACATTATTATTTTTTTTTTTGTTTATTTATGCTAGGGTTAGCTTACATAGTTTTGTATATTATTTATTAAAGTTTTTTTTTATTATTATTTTGATAATTAATTATTAGTGTTATTTATTATTAGTGTTAGTATTAATTTATTGTAATAGAATTTGTAGAATAGGTCGTAGAGTATTAGTAGTCATCACCGCCGCTGAATAAGCAAAAATATATAGTAGATAATTAAAAAATTATTTAGTTAGAAAAAAAAATTTAAATACCTTTAGAAGTATGTTAGATCCGGGTTGGTCAGAGGAAGAAGAGTATTACATGAGATGGGAGCATGAGATGTGGAAAGTGATTGCGGACGAACATCGGCAGATCAATGAGCTGCGGGAGGAGTTGCTCGCTAGGCAGCAAATCGCGCCATCAATACCACAGCCCCCGCATCAAATTCAAACTGCTGTCCGGTATGATGATTTACCACCTACGCCACTGCCGCAAGCGCCAGCAAATTCCGTACCGTCCACTGGGTATGGACCTAGACGGGATCGAGCTGAAAGTGAGGAGGAGGAATTTAGTGTGAGATCGCCGGAACAGGGTAATAGTCCGATCCAGTTCATAGGATCTGGGAAGGGACTACCGTTACCGGCATTCACTTTCAGGGAGGAAGCACCAGCTCGTGGTGACCAATACCCAGTGGAGGGCCTTGTTCTGTCCGTAAATCCACCTCAAAAAGGCAGGACGGCTGTAGCTGCCACAAGTGTGTCTGCGGTTGTGGGAATTGGGGGGCCTCTGGCAACTCGCGCATCGTATTCCGCCATATTATCGAGTAATTCGAGAATTTCAGCTGAGTCAGAGGCCGAGCTAAAAAAATTGGAGGGAATAATTAAATTAGTTTTTATAAGAAAACGACGGAAAAAAAAAAATTGTTTACCTTATTGCCCGGCTAGCTCAGTAGATAGAGCATGAGACTACTCAGGGTGTGGGACAGCCCCACGTTGAGCTAAAATGAGAAAGGAATTTTTTTTATATTACAACAACATCTGTGATATTTTAAAAAATTTTTTTTGTTATTTATTATTATATTTAGTTATAGGTTTAGTAATGGTTTATTTACAATTAAGTGTTAGTTAGATTAGTAGTATTTATTATTAGGTAGTTTTTGTTAGAATTTTTCTCTTATTGTTATTTATTTAGTAGGGTTAAAATTTTTTTTTTGGGTTGTTATTTACATTTAGTTGTTATATAAATTGTTAGTTATAGTGAGTAGGTTATTATACACTTAATTGTTAATTTATTATTAGGTTAGGTTTAAATTATTGGGGTTGGGAATCGTTAAATTAAAAATTTGAAAAAAAAAAAAAAAAAACCCAAATTGTTTATATTACCTTGCTACCTAAAACAGCGTAGATACACCTCAATGATGCTGGGTGGGTTCAGACTTGTTCTGGTGGGAATGCCTCAGAATCAAGCCTGTTTTGTGACACCCCAAATTTATTTTACAAACACACCTAAAAACATAAAAATAAAGTAAAATATAATTATAAAGAAAATAAGAAACAACAATGATATACCTGCCAAATATCGCCGGCCATGCTGGGTTTGTTATTTTTTTTTATTATGTCATGTCAACTTAAATGGTCGAATATTTTTATTTCTGTATGTTGGTGTTGTTTCGTTAAGTGTCTATTTATTTAGTACCAGATGTCGCTGTGGTGGTGGTGAGTTGACTTTTTCCGACCCAATACAATAGATGCTCTTCATTTGACCTGGGGTCGAATGAAGGGCAGAAAAAAAAATGGGATGATGGTTCGGAAAAAGTCAAGATTCGGGGATTGATGTTTCGACGGTCGCGCTGGACACCGGCTTAAAAAAGTACTTGGCAGTTTTTTTTGTTAATCGTTTTTTTAAGGTTTTTTTTTTTTTTTTTGAAAAAAAAATTAAATTAAATTTTTTTTTGTTGTTCATTTTTTTTTAAACGGAAAAAAAAAAAATCTAAATTCAAATTTATTACAAATAAATTTATCGGTAGTAAAACTTAAGAAAAAAAAACAATTCATTGTGGAATAGTTTTAGTGTTGTAAGCGGAGGAAAAAAAAAAAAAAAAAATAATTTTGAAGTGTGATATATGGTACGGGAAAACTTTATATCCCCGATAAGGAAAAAGTTATAAAAAAAAAAAAAGGTAGCCGGAAAATATATAATTTAAATTAAATAAGAATGATAAGTGTCCAGCGCGCGCGCATAATCGTCGTCGATGTGTAGTTGTTCCTGTTTTGTTGTGTCCTGTGTTCCTGCGTCGAGTCCTGGTTCCAGAGTAGTCGAGTTTGTCATCGTCAGCAGTCCTGTCTGGAAGCGGTCATCGTGGGAATTCCTGTGTTTTTTTTGTTTTTCATATATTTTTTTTTGTATTAATTCTTGATGTTTTTTTTTGTTAATAATTAAATTGTGTAGAGTAGTTTTTTTTTGTAATTATTTATTCCTTTTTGGTTGTTGTATAAATATATATATATCAAAAAATAAAATTTTTGGGTACCAGTTGTAGTCGCGTTTTCAGGGGTTTCGTCCGGCTGATCCTGACATGTCTGGAGCGGCAACCTAACCACTGGGTAGAAAAAAATTAAGGTATGTTTGTTTTAATTTATTGATATGGCAAGACAGTGCCAAGAAGTTTAGATATATATATATATTAATGCATCAAGAAAAAAAAACAAAAATTACTTTGATCAAGATGTCATTTAGCCTTTGTTTATTGTGCAAAATTATTTAATTTAAAAAGGAAATTTTTTTTTATATTAAAAATATAAATAAAAATATTTGTAAATTTATAAATTTAAAATATCGGTGTTGTGTATTATTTATTTATTTTCTATCTAGTGCCATAGTTTTTTTCATCGTTGGGTGAATTTTTTTTGTGTGCGAGACGGGTGTTTTGGTTTTTTGTTTTTATTTTTGGTACCATTTTTTTGTGAACATGGCTGGCTAAGAGGCTTTATAGTATGTGAACCAGCGGAGTCAGAATGTTCCTTCTCTTGTGGCTCTTCAGTCCAGTCAGATGTTATTATGTAACAATTGATTTGGGTTGAGGAGTTGCATATTCCGACAATATGGTAGTTAGTAGGATCATTGGTCGACCCACACCCCACAGACTCTGCTAAGCCGGCAACAAGGAGGAAATCCCAATGATCCTGGAGGCTGAGAGTACCTAAAAGAGAAGTAGTTTTTTTTGAAAATTAATTCTTGGTCTCGTTCTATTTTAGTGATTGTGGCTAGGTCACTCAGACCTGGCGCCCAACGCTCTCAGCTTCCGAACACTTCTCCTCCGGACTTATCTTCAGCTAACATAACAACAACAAAAATTGATTATGTTACAAACATGGTAAATGCTCCGTGGTATATTCGCAACAGCGACTTACACAGGGACCTGAAAATCAAACAAGTTGACAACGAAGTTAACAGATTCGCTATAAAACATCAAAAAAGACTACAGGAACATGTTAACGTTGAAGCAACAAAATTACTTCGAAAACAATATAAGGCGTTTAAAGCGTAAAAAGCCAAGCGATCTTATTTAGTATTATTAGAAGTAAACCTGAACGCAGAATTCATAGTTAATTTTTAAAGTACCAGTGGGTGCTCTAAAAAAGTTACACAATATTAGCTTAAGATTTGAAAATAAAACTGATGGTTGGTCTGTTAGACCAGTTTTAGTTCATCTCAAGCCAAAACTAGTCAAAAAAAAAAAAAAAAAAAATATCTTTTCCTAAATTCAGTAGTTGCCACATGGTAATCGCCGATCGCGCTCCTACAGATCCTCTTACCGATCGCGCTCCTACAGATCCAAAAGGTTCTGATGGCTTTGCCTGCCTTTTGGTCCAGGTGTTGCCGCCAGCGCAATTTCTTATCCAGAACGACCCCTAGAAACTTCACCTCGTTAACCAGGATTAAAGAGGTGTCACCAATTTTTAGAAAGATTAAACTGAGTGTGATCCTTCTACGGGAGAAAAGACAAAGCTCCGTTTTTGCCGGGTTAACTCTAAGTCCGTTTCTTGTCGCCCAGTGTACAACAAAATTTATCGCACCTTGCATTAACGAGGTTAGCGTTGTCTCGAATTTTCCAGTAACCAGAATAGCCAAGTCATCTGCATAGCAGACGATATGGTAACCTGCATCCATTAACTAATTCAGCAGGTCGTCCATGACCAATAGCCACAGAAGAGGCGATAAAATACCTCCCTGTGGGGTACCATTGCTCGCAAATCCGCATCTGTGGGAGTTCCCGAAGTTTGCATGTAATTTCCTATTTCTTAACATAGACGCTATCCAGTTTACAATTTTACTGTCAGCCCCTTTGTTCCTAAGACATTCTAATATTGAATCCGTTTTGACATTGTTGAAAGCTCCCTCAATGTCAACAAACATACCCAGGGTGGTGTCCTTGTTAAGGAACGCCTTTTCAATTATAGCCACCGTACTATGTAGGGCTGAGTCAACTGATCTCCCCTTACAATAAGCGTGCTGATACCGTGATAGTACCGAGATTATTTACGGCATGGATTGTCTCAGGTATGGATTGTCTCAGTTCTAATTCTAAAATTCTTTCTAATGTCTTCAAGAGAAACGAGGTCAAGCTTATGGGCCTAAACGCATTTGCAGAGGCATAATTACCTTTTCCTGGTTTCGGTATGCAGATAACCTTGGATTCTCTCCATTTACGTGGAATATAGCAGAGTTCTAGACTTGTTCTGAATACCTTACATAGCCTATCTAGAAGTGCTATATTCGCGTTTTGCAAAAGAGCTGGGTAAATACCGTCTGAACCTGGAGATTTATAAGGCTTGAATGAGTTTACAGCCCACTTGACTTATCCAAATAAATCAGGTCCTTTATATTCAATATAGAGGAGTTACTAAAATTCAATACCGTATCTTGGGTAGCATCCTCCGAGTTGCTTAGACAACCCGGAATATTTCCCTCGAGTAAGATTTCCAACGATTCGTCAGCTGAGTTGGATTTGCTTCCATCAGCATATTCTAATAATTCAGGTTGAGCATGAGTTTTAGCCAGAATAAGGTTCAGAATTTGACTATTCATCCATGGTTGTTCGCCGTTTTTTCCCTCCTTCTTTAACGGACAGGCCGTTTCGAAGGCACCTACTATCGAATCGGTAAGATATGCGACCTCTGATTCTATTACCTCGATACTATTTATTGTAATGGGCTTTGGGTACAAAGCTAACCTACTATCTAAATTTTCTTTGTAAAGCTGCCAATTAGTTTTTAAGGGGTTTCCAAATCTATTCCCTACACTAATTTTTGATTCTAGTTGAAAGCATATCCACGAGTGATCGGAAAAGGATGGTCAGAGACGTGCCAGTTTAGGATACAATCCTGGATATGCTTTGTGGCCAAGGTTATATCAATTACTTGTTTCCTATTTTTATTTCTAAAGTTTGGTGTGCAACCCTTGTTAAGTAAAAAGAGTTCACTACCTAAAAGATATTCTAGAAATGACTTACCCCTTTCGTTCGTATGTTAAGGATGTCGATGAACTTTAGAAACTCTTCAGGGAGCCACAAGAACACCTTGTTGAGTTTAGGGACCTCGTGCTTACCTACTACATGCAAGTCTGCGTCCTGCCATAGTTTACTATTTTCTGAGACCATTTTCCTGACATATTCCACCATTTCAAGGTCCTGGCAGGTAATTCTGAAGATGTCACCAGAAAATCGACTCCACTCAAAGTGGGGTATAAAACCTGGATCTGTAAACAGAGTGTTTATCTGCCAGGATTCAAAGCCATCCTTCAGGATCTTCTGGTTTCCCAGAAGAATTTTTCCCCCCGGATGCGTCCTATCAATGAAGGCTATCTTCAATACGTCATCGGCTTTGCTGGTACCATCATCTCCCGATATTGGTAACCTGACACCTTTTCCTGCTCCAGACATGTCAGGACGGGAACCAGCTACCGGGGTACCTACAAATCAAACAACTACAAAAAAAAAATGTCACCACCACAAAAAAAAAACACAAATTTTTATCCAAAAAAAACAATACGTTGTTGGCGTCGCGCTGCTCCGACGTCAAGGATTCGCTGGAATTGGATGATTTTCTTTTTCTCTCGGTTGATTCGATTATAGGTTTCTGTTTTTTTTTCTCTGGAACTGTTCTGGATTTGTTGGGGTAACACATGGCGAATGTACAATTTTCACTTTTTAATTAGTTGTATATACAATATACATATTTTCACTAATTTTGTTTTGTTTTTTTTTGTTTTTTTTTTATGACCGTACAATGCCGGACGCGGTAAATTTTTAGTATAAATAATTAATTTTTATTTCTTCAATTAATTTTTTTCTTCTTCACCACACAATTGTCGTTATTTTTTCTTTTAATTTTTTTTTTCAGCCAATACCTAACTCAATGAAAATTTAATCCTCAAAATTTTTATTTCTTTCTTTTCTTAAATTTTCAAAAAAAAAATTATGTAATTTAAAAAAAAAAAGCGACAAAATTTTCATCCAACTCCTCGAAAACAATCAATTTTTCAATGATTTCTCATTTCGAACTCTATTGGTTCCTCGATCGCGTGATCTCTTGACTTTCGGAATCAAAACATGGCCCACATGGTCAACAAAGGTTGTCTATTGTTCTGTTCCGAAAATCAAGAGACCGCAGCGCTGACGGGAATTTCGAATTACTACAACCTGACTACCAACCTACAAAAAATTTTTAATTCAGCCGTATGCTGATATCTGGAATATGACAAGCCGGTATATAAGTAAATATGAATTAAGATGGACGCACGATTAAGGTCTTCTTTTTCCGCTTGTAATTTTTAATAAATATTTTTATTGTTAGACAACAAGGAACACAAAAAAATTTACACGGTGTCACAAAACAGACCGAGCTTAGCGTTCCGGATAGGCCTGGAAAACAACGACTCGTCACACCCCAGATGTCTTATAATAAATAATACATAAATATAAATACCAAAAATAATAATAACCTAAATAAATAACACCTAATAACTAATCCATAATAAATACTACTATAGATAATCCAAATAATAAATAGCTTATACTAATTATACCATTACCTAATAAATACTCATGCACTTAAAAAAAATTTTTAACTAATAATAACTAATTAACTATAATCACCCATAAAAAAAATTTAACTATCCTTACAACTAACTAATAATAATAAATTTAACTAACAATAAATAATAATAACCAACTATAAAATAGCTAATGTATAATGCTGCCCATACATTAAGCAACTTGTTGCGCAACTAGTTGAGCAACTTGGAAAGTTACATAGTTTGTGGAACGGATGCGCAACCATTTTGAAGGTTGCACAGTCGGTTGCAAGATAATCAAAAAAATTTTCTGTGGGCGTGGCGTTGGTTGCAAGTTGCTTAGTCTATGGGGCAGTTGAGCAACCTAAATGATGTTTGATGCCAAAAAACATATGTTTATATCAATTTTTAAATAATTGAATTATCAATTTTGTTGTCACTTGTCAAAATTAGTATTTGTGTGAAAATTTTAAACAAATACAGGAGAACACAATAATAAACTATAATCAAATAAAAATAAATATATCAAATATAGTTAATTTTTAATCAAAAGTCAAATATAAATTTGACATTTGACAATCTTTTGACAGCGAGATAAAAAAAAAACATTTAATTTGATGGTTGCAACGAAGTTTGCTGAAGATGGTTGCGCAAGTAGTCGCGCAACAAGTTGCTTAATGTATGGGCAGCATAATACTAGTTACCTAATTAGGTGGGACTTATGGGACACTTAAGTCTCTTAAAAGCTTAGATAATAGAATATAAGGATGCGCTGTATTATAAATTTAGTGAAAGTACTTTTGCATATATAGAAATTTGACTGCTTATGTAGTGGTTTGCGCATTGAAGTAGAAAAATTGCAGAAAGGGGAGTCATAAAGGGGGACAAGTGGCTGGAATATATTTAAAAAGTATTAGTATTAGTATTTTTAATAAAACTGTATATTATTAATCACAATTTAATTTTTTTTTTTAAGAAATATTTCATAAACATGAACTTTAATATCTATTTAACAATACAATTCTTTTAATACAACAATTTTTGTTAAAAAAGTTACTATATTGGCTCCCAATTTCTCCTTAATTTATTTCTTTACTATTTTCCCAAGCATAATTTCGCTATTTTCTATTTGGAAATGTTAAAATAAACAATAAAATTATATCAAAATTATGCTCATAATTTATAACGCACTCTCTCATAAAAGATACACGCATGTCACTGAAAACTGCCCTTTATAGAATAAAATAAAATAATAAGGGACTAGTTTGTTTACAAAATGTACACAAAATTAGAATTTATTAATTTTTAATTATTATAACAAGAAAATTAATGTTTTTAATAAAGAAAAATCAATATCAACCTTAATTGTGGACAGAGAAATGCGTATTACTATGTTTCGTATAACAAATTAATTTATTTTTATATGAATTTATTGAAGTTAAAATTAATTATACCATTTTCATTATTATTTATATTTCACCTGCGGTAATTATAAAATATATTATTCTAAGAATAATATATATAACTAAATTTAAAAATAAATAAGATTCCCAATATATTTGTCAATATAAAATTTTTACAATTGAACATTTTTAGGAAAATACGAAGGGCGCCTTTAATAAAATAAAATAATGTCCTTAAATTCAATATAGTTTTAGCTATATTTATAATAAATTATCAATTTAGAACCAAAATTAAATTTACTCATATAATATTTTTTTTTTTACTTCAAATATTTCAACTGTACCTTTTACGTTTTTTTATATTAATTTTATATTAACGGCTACTCTTCTAGTCAACCATATATATATTTAGAGGGAGTGAGACTATGCGGGCTTTTTCAAGTGGGAAAGAGAAAAAAAAAGTACTTCAATAGAAAATTCACTTTATAGTGTAAAATTACTAATACAGCGCATCCTTATATTCTATTATCTAAGTCCCCAAGGACTTATAACCCACCCAGGAGACTGAAAAATTTCATAATTTAATGCCACGCCATAAGTCCCCAAAATATAAGTTCCCTAAAAATCAAAGCATTTGATATTCGTAATAAAAAAAATCAAAAAATTCAAAATTTATTAGAACAAATAAAAAAAATCCAATTAATAAAATTAACATTAAATGACCCAAAGTTGATTATGTGTGGATATCTTTTTTTTTTTTTGGTTGGAGAGAGGTTAACTCAAAAAACAAGCTTAAATAATGGGATTGGGTATAAAATCCCCAAACATACAAAATCCCATGTTTTGTTAAATAAATTTGGGTTGTTTTCATTTCTTTCAATATTTCTGGAAAAAGGCAATCGGGACTTATGAGATGGGGACATATGGTATGTCACCACCTAATCATTAAGGTTGGTAGCCATGCCAATACTACGATAACAATACTAAATAACAAGAACTAACCCTAATTACTTATGTGTATAACCAATAAATAATACCTACTTACTAACAAATAATAATAAATACAAAAAAAAATTAACTATACTAACTACATTTAAGTGTAAATTAACTAATACTAACGAACTAATCATAATACTAACTAACAAAAAAAAAAAAAATATAAATAAATAACAATCATTTGAAAAATATCACAGGTGGTATATTTTTTTCTTTAGTCAATGTGGGGCTGTCCCACACCCTGCCTATCTCATGCTCAACTTCTATGCTAGCCGGGCATACGGATACTTTTCCAAATCCATTATTATTTTCCATTTTTCCCCCTTTTTTTCTTCTCTTCCTATTAAACCAAATTTTAATTACTCTTCTAAATTACCTACTGACTATAACTACATCTAATTTAACTAAACTAATCGAATATTTTATCCTATGTTTAAACACGGCTACTACACCTGGGGAAATATTAATATTATTTACAACCACTTAAGCTTCTTTTGTCGGTGTAATTACATCTAAATTATCCCATGTATCAAATACATTTGGATGAATTACATCCGTAGTATTACAGTCTGATTGAGAGAGATCAGGACTTATTACGGTCTCTAATGCTACCGGTTTTGTAACATTAAGTGTTGGCAATTCCTTCAAACCCCCAGGTTCTGCATTTGAATCTGGCTTGTTAACCTTTACATTAATCTGTTGGAATTTTAACAGATTGTCTAGTGCTGCTGAACTACTTTCACAGATCGTTTTATTTTCAGAGTGAGTTAAATTACGTATCATAGGTAGAGCTCCATTATCGCAAAGAAATTTTTGATCTGCTAGAAAACTTCCCGATAAATTCCATAATGTACCACATGCATGAATTACTAATATTTCATTTTCTGATTGTAATTGTCGCAATAATATCCCTAACCCATTACGTTGCCGAAAAATTGTACTATAATCTTCCTTAGCAGCAATTTGACTAGAGTGTTACGGCAATGTTCTTTTAAAGTAGCAGCAGTATAAAAATCTTATATGTTTTTAATATATTTTAGAATAAAATACCCGATGTATTTCTCTAATAAAATATTTTTATTTTTTTATGAATTTTAAGATTACAACTTATCTTGGCGATGGATTTATTCGGAATCAAAAAAATAAAAATTTAAAATTATTATAAAAATTTAAATTTTAAAGAAAATTAAAAAAGTTAAAATATTAATAACTGAAAGAATATATAAAGATAAAACAATTGTTAAATGTTATTTACTTTAGAACATTGAACTCGAATTAGATCAGTGAACTTTACTTTACTTATTATATAACTTAAACCTTACAAATACGCCAATAATGTATTTTTATATATTTATGTATATTATATAATCCAAATAAAAATTAGACAAACTACATCCAGCAGTAACTACAAGGCAGTAAGCCCTAACATCGAACTGCATTATCGGCCTGCGTTACCGATCTAATTGCTCACAAATCGTTGACAGCTTTTCAGTTGACATTTTGATCGGTCGTCCATCATGCGGATACATAAATAAAAAAGTGATTAATAAAAATAAATAAATAAATAATAATAAAAACCCATCCGTATGTGTGTATAAAAATGAGTGTATTTTGGAGTTGCAATTTGTAGAATTAGTGCAATTGATAAATAGTTTGATTATTATTGTTTGTTTATTATTTTTTTATTAATACGTATGTTATTAAATGTTCCAATTTTTTTTTTTTTTAAATGTGAAAATTCATTGCTAATTTTATTTATCGTTTTTTATCGATTTAATTTACACATAAATTCATTTTTTTAATCGATTTAATTTACACATAAATTCATTATTTGATTTAATTTACACATAAATTCATTTTAATTATTAAGTTATATGCATAAATATTATTTTAGGTTATGTTAATTATTAAGTTATAGTTCATAAAATTTTTTGTTGAATTCATTTTATTTTATTAAATTGTTGTTTATAAGTAAGTTTATAACAATTAATTTTTAAAAATTGTTTTGTGAATTGTCTTTTATTGGAAGAAGACATATTTTCTTAATTGGCCGCTTAAACGTTCCATTTGCGGTTTTGACGGTTACGACACGAACTAAATTATCATTACCGGTTTTGACGGTTACGACACGAACTAAATTATCATTTAAGTCGCGATAACACGCGCGGTTTGCCAATGAGTCGGTGGCATTCGTTCGTCCTTAATTAGCACGATATCGCCAAGTTTAATATCATCATGTGACGAATTCCATTTTGGTCGGTTCTGTAATCGTGATAAGTATTCTTTACTCCATTTATCCCAAAATAATTGGTATAAATGTTGAATATATTGCCAGCGATCTAAATTATTTAATTTTATTTCTTTTAAGTCTCTTTCAGGTGGAGTATTTAATGAATCCATAATCAAAAAATTACCTGGTGTTAGTACTGATAGGTCATCAATATCAGGTGATTTTGGACATAAAGGTCGCGAATTTAAGCACGCTTCGATTTGTGATAAAAGCGTTACGTATTCTTCAAAGGTTAATTTTGAATTACCAATAGTACGCTTCAAATGAAATTTAATGGATTTGACTCCAGATTCTCCCATAGACCACCCATATGAGGAGCAGATGGTGGGTTAAAGTGCCAATGCGTTCCCAGCAAGCTCAATTTATTAGCTACTTCTTCGGACCATTGCTTTTGGATAATTTTTCGTTCCTTTTTCAAAACGTTATCAGCACCAACAAAATTGGTTCCACAATCGCTGTAAATATTTTTACAAATTCCTCGCCTAGCTACAAAACGATGCGCTGCTGTGCTGAGGTCGCTAACGAGCTCTATAAGTATTGCTTTGATACTTAAACAAATAAAAATAGCAATATAACCTTTAAAAAATTTATTACATTTTCCTTTCCAGGATTTAATTTCAATTAGACCAGCATAGTCAACTCCTGCGTTAAAAAATGGTCGAGCAACTTGAACACGTACAGCCGGTAAGTTTCCCATTAATTGGTTGGATTCTTTTGCTGCAAAACGAAAACAAATGACACATTTTTTAATTATTTTTTTAATATTATTCTTTGCACTGATTATCCAATATCTATTTTGTAGATATTCAGTTACTATTGTTGGTCCACCGTGAGACGTAGAAATATGAGCATTGGAAATTAACAAATCTGTGAAGTATGATTTTTTTGGAATTATTATCGGATGTCGTCTATCATATTTCAAAACAGAATTTTGTAAGCGACCACCAACTCGAAGTAATTTATGTTCATCTAAAAATGGATTTAATGTTAAAATGTTACTTTGTTTAGGTATTTGTTTTTTAGCTAATAATTTGGATATCTCGTCACCATAATCTAGATGTTGTACGCAACTAATTGTACAATTTAAAGCCTGTTCAAGTTCGTCAGGTGTTAGTGGATTAATATTTTTATTTTTATGATGTCGAAAATTATAAATTGCTCTATGGCAATAAGCAATTACACGCAATAATTTGGGAAGTGACGAATGTTTTTTAATTATTTCTTCTATAAAATTCATATTTTGATTTGAAGTTTGCATAAATAATAATTGTACCTTTTTTATTTCTAGGTTTGTTTCATTACAAACATTTTGTATAAGATTTTTTGGTGAAAAATCTTTAAGAAATGTTGGGCCCTGCCACCAAATCGATGAAGACACCATTTCTGAAGGAAGTAATCCCCGTGATCCTACGTCGGCTGGATTATCCTGTGAAGCAATATGGTGCCAATTTTTTGCCGTAACGCGAGACTGATTTCCATTTATATGGATGTGCTTGTATCCATGCTAATGTTATCATGGAATCAGTCCACGCAAACACTGGAACATTCTGAAGATCCATGGATTTTTTTACAAATTGTACGAGTTTCGCCAACAAAACAGCACCACATAACTCGAGACGTGGTAATGAAATACGTTTCAAAGGAGCAACTTTAGTTTTTGACGTTAACAGCTGAATTTTAATTTTTTCGTTTTCATCCATAAATCGTAAGTATATTACTGCAGAATAAGCTTTTTCTGAAGCATCACTAAAACCATGAATTTCAATATTTTTAGAATTTTTCGTTAACTGGATCCATCGAGGGAATTCTATATTTTCAAGTATGTGAAGTTCATCGCGAAATGCTAGCCATTTTAATTTTAGTGTATCTGTTACCTGTTCATCCCATCCGCATTGCTGCAACCACAGTTCTTGCATAATAATTTTTGAATAAACAATGCACGGTGAGATCCATCCAAGTGGATCAAATAATCTTGCTACGTCAGATAAAATATTACGTTTGGACGTTTTGGAAATCGTAGGTAATTGAATTTTAAATTTAAAAATGTCTTTGGCAGGATGCCATTGTATACCAAGTGCTTTAATTGATTCATCTTTATCAAATGTTAATGGTAAATTTATTTCTCTTATTTCTTCAGGAACTTGACGCAAAATTTCATCATTATTACTTGCCCATTTACGAAACTGAAAACCCGCAGAATATGTAATTTTTAATAATTGATGCTGAGATTGGACAGCTTCTTTAACATTGTCAGCTCCATACATAACATCATCAACATAAAAATTATTTTTTAAAATTTTCGATGCGATCGGATAATTATTAAATTCATCATCAGCAAGTTGGTGCAGTGTACGTATAGCTAAATAAAGTGCAGATGCTGTACCAAACGTAACTGTATTTAACGCAAAAGTTTTTATATTATTATCATAATTGTCTCTCCAACAGATTAACTGATACATAGCATCATCTGGATTAATCCATATTTGGCGGTACATTTTGGTGATGTCAGCCGTGTAAGCGATTTTAAAAGTACGCCATTTCATCATGATGCTTGTAATCTCATTTTGCAATTTTGGACCGATCATCAAACAATCATTTAAAGATTTACCATTTGCTGCTTTACAAGATGCATCAAATACAACTCTCAGTTTCGTCGTAGTCGATTCTTTAAATACTGCATGGTGCGGTAAAAAATATGTAGCATCAACTCCAGTTCCCCAAGATTTAATTTCTGTCATATGCTGTAATTTTAAATAATCGGTAATATTTTCTTTATACATTATTTCTAATTTATTATTATTTTGAAATTTTTTTTCTAATTGTAGAAATCTAGTAATAGCGGCTTGACGTGAGTTATTAAATACTGGCCTAATGTTGTCTATAAATGGAAGCGAAACTTGATATCGTCCATCCGCATTACGACGGTAATTTAATTTATAATGATTTTGACAATTTTGTTCTTCATCAGTGAATTTTCTAGTTTCTGAGATTTCTTCAATTTCCCAGAAACGTTTTAATTGTTGTTCCAAGTCAATCATGTGATGATGAGCGACAATGGTTTTTTCTGCTGGACTAAAAAGGTTACCAGAGACTATCCAGCCGAATTCCGACAGTTGTGCTATTGGTGCTCCTGGAGGTCCTTTTATTAATCCAGACAAAATTATTGCAGAATATACATTAGCTCCAAGTAATACATCGATTTTACCAGGAACATTAAAGTAAGGGTCAGCTAATTTTAAATCTTTCAAATGATCCCAATTAACTATTTCAATTTTTTCAGATGGCAAGATACGAGTGATGTTAGTAAAAACTAAAGCCTCAGTATTAAGATTAAATTCTTTATTATATAATGATGATATTGTAAGTATTACTTTATGTTTAGCTACACCAGCATTAGCTTCTCCTAAACCAGTTATATTGGTACATGTTTTTTCTTTTTTTAGACGCAGTTTTTGGACAACTGCTTCTGTGACAAATGTTGCTTCAGACCCGGGATCGATCAATGCTCTGAAAGTATGACTGTCACCGTTGGAAGAATTAATATTAATCATGGCAGTAGCTAACAATACTTTGGAGTGTTCAATTTTTTGTGTAAAATATGTTTGTACGTTGTTCGTTTGATGTGATGTACCATCAACAGGTACATGTTGAATTTGTGAATTTGATTGATTTAAATTATGTTGATTATCTTGCCAACTTGTACAGTTTGGATTAAGATTTGAATTTACTAGATTATGTTGTACCATTTTAGAATTATGATTTTGTTTTATTAATGTTTGTGAATTCGTTGTATTGTATTGTGATGTACTAAAATGTAATAGAGAATTGTGCTTTTTGTTACATTGTAGACAATTTTTGTTACTTGGGCATTGTGGTCTTAAATGATTATAAGCTAAACAATTTGTACATGCACCTATTTTTTTAATAATCTCGAATCTATTTTTTATATCCATTTTTAGAAATTTCTCGCACTTTCTTATAATATGATTACCACCACATATCCGACAATATTGATTTCGACCAGAAGTATAATTGGTACTATCGGTTTGTGCAACATGAAACGATCTACTGAATTTGAAATTATTGGAATTTGACATAGCCGGAGGCGTAAATTTTTTAAACAATGGTTTGGATTGTTCAATAGATTCGAGTGTACGGAAGCGAGTTTCTAAGAATTTGGTAAAGACATTTAATTCCGCACAATTTTTTGCACCACCTAAGTGTTCTTCCCACAGCTCTTGAGTATTTGAAGGTAATTTTGAGCAAATAATATAGATTAAAATAACATCCCATGTATCAACAGGTATTCCTAAATTGCGTAATGAATGAACACATTCGGTTGTTACATCTAAAATATCTTTAATTCCCGAAGCAGTTTCTGTGGTAATTTTTTTTTGATTAAATAATATGCGTAATTGTATATTTACTAAAACTCTTTTATTTTCATATCTTTCGTTCAATATGGACCAAGCTGAATCATAATTTTTTTCTTCAAGTGCTACATGTTGTAACCGTCTTGCTGGCTCACCATGAATAGATGATTTTAAGTAATGAAGCTTTTGTATATTTGGAATAGCTTTATTAGCATGTACAAGAGAAACAAAAAGATCGTGAAAGGGTTTCCAGTTTTCATAACCCCCTGAAAAAACTGGTAATTGAATTGGCTTTAATTTAATATCGCAAGGATTTTCTGCCGCAATTGATGTGGATAAATGATTATCGTCGGATTTGAGGGCCTCGTTCAGCTCTCCCGAATAGTCGAAATATAAACTTTTAATTTTGTTGAATATTTCTGATGCTAAATAATCAGCTTTTAATGTTCCTTCTTCTTTCGCGCAAATAAGTTTAAAATGCCAATCTTCTGCCTGTGCAAAAATAGCATCTAGGTTTTTTATTCGCGACTTAATATATGTTTCACGCCGTTTTAATTTTTCAACTCCAGCAAAACTTTTAGCATCATGGCTCAATTGCTGATATAAATTTTCAACATATTTAATGGCAGCATCTAATGTGGGTGGTGCCATTTTAATTTTATAAATAAGAGAAAAAACAAATAAATGAAACTCAATATGTCTTGTGTAAATTAAAATTTATTGTTCACTTATTATTTTTAATTTTAACTGTTTAAATTTTTCTATATTAATATGGTTTTTAAATTTAATGTTGTAAATATTTTTGATTTAATGTATTATTTTAAAATTAGTATTAATACTTTTAATGTAATGTGGTTTTTGTAATATATCTATATATTAGATTTAATATTTTAAACCCAATTATTTATTATATACTGTATAATAAATAATTACTGTAATGTAATATGTAATATTTTTAATTCAATATATTTATTTTAAATTTAATATTAATATTTTTAATTCAATATATTTATTGAACAATATAATGTAATAAGTATTATCAAATGTGATTTATAAAAAAAAAATTGTAATTATAGTGGCATTATCGCTTAAAAAATAGTTAAACGATTTTTGTATTTTATTAAATATGTTAATAAAGCGATATTTTTATTATATATGAACGCATCGAAAAAATGTCTTTTAATTAAATTCACTCATATATAAATATAAAAAAATTTTCTTTAATATATTTCAGATTGTAGTGGCATTATAGTGGCTTAATAATTAAATGCACCGAAAACGTCTTTCAATTGAATTCACCACTATAAAAAAAAAATATTTCTTTTGTAATCGTTCATATGTTACGGCACTGTAAAAAGTATGATACGCCACTGTAAAATTATTGAATATATAAAAAATATTTTTAAACCACCAAAATTTTTATTAAATTCGCGCTGTAAAAAGTATGACCGCCAAAAAAAAATTAATAAATTCGCGGATATATTTTATTAAATATTTTATTAAATTTAAATATTTTATTAAAATGTATTTATGATTCTATGTTATAATTATTATTAATTTATCAATTCGCACTAACCTTTGCCGACTCTGATGATTAATTTTAGGCTTTTCTTTCTTCTGCGGATGCTCTGACGATTTTTACTTTTGCACCACAAAAAACCTTTGCAGACTCTGATGATTAATTTTAGGATTTTCTTTCTTCTGCGGATGCTCTGACGATTTTTACTTTTGCACCACACTACACTTCACACGTTACCCTTTTTTTTTTTTATTTTTTAAATTTTAAAATAATTATAATTAAAACCAAATGATTCTCAACCGACTTTTTTTTTATATCGAAGGACCAAATGTTACGGCAATGCTCTTTTAAAGTAGCAGCAGTATAAAAATCTTATATGTTTTTAATATATTTTAGAATAAAATACCCGATGTATTTCTCTAGTAAAATATTTTTATTTTTTTATGAATTTTAAGATTACAACTTATCTTGGCGATGGATTTATTCGGAATCAAAAAAATATAAATTTAAAATTATTATAAAAATTTAAATTTTAAAGAAAATTAAAAAAGTTAAAATATTAATAACTGAAAGAATATATAAAGATAAAACAATTGTTAAATGTTATTTACTTTAGAACATTGAACTCGAATTAGATCAGTGAACTTTACTTTACTTATTATATAACTTAAACCTTACAAATACGCCAATAATGTATTTTTATATATATATGTATATTATATAATCCAAATAAAAATTAGACAAACTACATCCAGCAGTAACTACAAGGCAGTAAGCCCTAACATCGAACTGCATTATCGGCCTGCGTTACCGATCTAATTGCTCACAAATCGTTGACAGCTTTTCAGTTGACATTTTGATCGGTCGTCCATCATGCGGATACATAAATAAAAAAGTGATTAATAAAAATAAATAAATAAATAATAATAAAAACCCATCCGCATGATCGCGTCGTGAACAAGAGACAATTCTTAAAATCCCACTAGCAAGTTCGGTTATTTTCAGGGCGTTACTAGGTACATCATACGATACTCTGTCAACAAGAAATGCTAGTGCTCCATCAACAGTACAAAATTCAGCATTATTTGTACTACAATGTGCTGATAGAATCCATAAAACGGATACAATTGCTTTCAAAGTAGTTTCATTTTTAATTTTCATGGCAGCTTTAGACACTGTTGTTACCGTTCCAATTTCACTTAATAGTGCTTTGGTAGTACTATCAGCTTGCCCCGATAAATTAAGCAAAACACTTGCTATGTAATAGCGCAACCAAAGTTTCCATATAGCCTTTATTCGACAGAGCAATTCTTTATTGTTACCAGCACCACAGGTTAAATTTGCTAATATCATTAATACATTACGTCGCCAGGAATTCCCACGTGGATCTTCCGGGTTCGGACCATGAGCTGCATGATCTAAATGTGCTAAACTTGCAATTGCTTGTAAGGCACCCAATTCACACACGACAGGACGATGCTTTACGGCAAAACTAAGTTTCAGTAGACTATAAATTGAGACCGAGGAATGACGATATACATCATCTGCAATTGCTTCACCCCCTTTTTGCACAAGAGTTTGTGGTAAACTACAGTACTCCACGATATGCTGCAGTAACCCTAATACTGTGGCTTCGCGGCTACTAGCTTCACAAGATTATGTGAAGCCATTGCTGCAGTAATTTTAACAAAAAAAATGTAACCAACTAACCCAAAAAAACTTATGTGAAGCCATTGCCGCAGTAATTTTAACAAAAAAAATGTAACAAACTAACCCAAAAAAAAATCTTTGGCTGTCCCAATTCACATAAAAAGTTCAACTTACGGTGAACACAAAAACACACACAAGCTAGGACCCCCTTTTAGACTACTAAAAGCGGGTGGTGTAACTAGCGGACGGACACTTTCGGGAGCATACAACAAGGACCACCTTATCGCAATTTCTAACCACCCAAAATAAATAAAACAAAGGACACTGGTAGGACAGGTTATTGACAACCAAAACCCTTATCTAACTACCATGTACATAAATTTTAAATTGGAACAACCTGCAAGTTTCCTCATAGGGAAGGACGAACACTCCCACGGCAGTGGAAGACATTGCGGTATTGATCGCCCCTCCATCCGACTTTAGCAACCTCAGATGGAGAATTACAGAAAAAAAAAAATTTTTTTTTAAAAATAAGCCACAATTTGGGCGCCAATTGTAATATGATAATTTTGTCTAAAAAATAATTTACCACCTGTTATCTGTAAGATAAGTCGCAGGAGGTAACTTCGGAGTTCTAGAAAAGTGGGCGCCAGGTCTAGGGTGACCAACAGCGCATTACAAAAAAAAACGCTAGACCAAAATTTTTAGTTCCAGAACTCCTTGGGCCACTGGGATTTCCTCCTGAGTTTTGCCAGCTATGCTCAGTCTGTGGGCCGTGAGTCGACCAGTGATAGTGCTCTAATGCTGGAAATACATGTGCAGAATTATGCATGCAGAGCACCAAAAATAATTTAGAATACACGGTTTTATATGGAACCAAATACATGGAATTCTGCACTGCATGCAGCGGATGCAAGTCGTCTCTATTTCTACTTTCGCTGCGCAGCGGCAGTGTTACCACAACACAAAACGTTCAGACTGACAACTTGCGAAAATAAAATTTAAAAATTACATTGAAATTTGACAATTTTATCAATGTTTTGATTTATTTTCATTTATTTATTTTTAAAATGGAGGAAAAATTAATAGAGTTCATAAAACAAAATGATTTTATTTTCAACAAACAAAAAAAAAATTACAAAAATATTTATAAATATAAAAATATTGATATAAAAAAAATTTCAATTATGTCAAAAAAAGCTGCACATGTATTTTAAGTGCGTCTCTGCATGCAGCGCTGCGTGCAGAAATTCTGCACATGTATTTCAGCTAAAACGGTAATCAATAAAACCACATGATGATACTTCCACAAAAATTTTCCTACAAGAAAATTTTCAACAAATTTTACGAAGTATCACCATAACCCTTTAAGAAAACCGAACCGTAAACGAACCGCCGGCGCAGTCTTTTCTACATATGAGTTCGTTTACGAACCGCCTTAGCTGTTCGTAAGCGAACCGGAAACGAAAATGATAGAATAAGAACAGTAGAAAAAAACGTAACGCCAAGAGTTCGCTAAAATCGGATCGTTTACGAAACGCCGTAACGATTAGTATTGGAACCGCCAAAATCGGCACGTTTACGAAATGCCGCTACGATTCGTTTGGGAACCGCCAAATTCGGAACGTTTACGAACTGATTTTATTTCTAGAAATAAGAAATACGAAAATTTATTTTTTTTTACTTTTTTGGCATTTATTGCAAATAAAAAATATAATTTTTAACAATAAATAACAACTTATATAATACATAATTTTGAAACATAATAAATTATTGAATTAGAAATTAATAACTTTTACATTAATCATAAAAACTAATCATTTTCTTAATTTTGTATGTAAGTAATTTATATAATTAAGTTAAATTAAATAGGATTTATTTTTTACTTCATTAATTAAAGTATTAAAATTTCTTTATCACATTATAATAATAAAAGTAATTTGGTAACTAAATTTTACTTATACAAAAAAAATCAGCATTTTAATTCTACCTGCTACTAAATTTATATTAATTAAAAAAAATAATTTTCTAATTTTCCTGCCTTTTATTGGATTTCCATAGGCGGTCTTTTGAATATTGGTACCATTTCATATTAATTTCTGGCACATTCTAAAAATAAAATAATATTATAATTCAAATGCAAGTGAATCCTCTATATTAAACTTCGTATTTAAATTTACCTTTAATTATGTATATTCATTACAATGAATAAATGCACTGGAAAATTTCGATGATGACTAAACCACGAAAAGCTACATGCAATTTCGTAAAAATTTTTGTCCATTTTTATTATTTAACATATTAATTTTAATTAAAAAACACAATACTCACTATTTTTTTATTATATTAAAACACAATAAAAGTAAACAACACTTCACTCGGCGTTTACTTTGTTATAAAATTATTTATATGTATAACGTATAATATGAAATGTCAAAAAAAAATATTTCCTTTTCAAACTATCAGTTCGCTATGAACGAAACAGAAGTGGAACGGTGGCGAACCGCTTTTCTCGTGGTTGAAAAATATGAAAGTTTAATAAAAAGGCGTAACATGAATGGTTCGTGAATAGTTCGCCAAAAGCGAATTCGCTTATTTTTCTTAAAGGGAAGGATTATACAATAACAGAAATAACAGAAATCCATCACGATCCATCCTGGGAAATTATTGAAAAATCAGCCAGCCATTTTCACCAGACAAAAATCTACCCAACGCAGCCAACAGCAACCCAACAAAATAATAAAAATTTTGGAATTTCCAAAAAAAAAAAAAAATTAAAATTCCAAATAAATTATGTATCATAAATAAAACGATAGGATTTTTCCTTTTTTTTTTCTTTTTAATCAATTAATATAAAAAAAATTCGGTGGGGCATAAAAATTTAATTTTAATATATATATAATAATTTTAAAAATTTTTTTATTATTATGGTGTTCAAAAAAAATACTTTAATACTTAAATAGGTATTATATAATAAATGTGAATAATAATGGTAAATCAATAAATAAATGAAATAATTAATAAATAATATAAATAAGATACTCGCAATAAATAATTAATAACTAACAACCAAAACTTTACTTTACTTATATAAAAAAATTAAATAATTCACAAAAAAAACGAAGCAAAAGCAACCCTAATCTTAACACCAAATAATAAATATTTAAATAACAAAAACAAATTGTACAGTACCTGGTTAATTACTGCTTCCGGCTCAAGACATGTCAGCTACCGGGGTACCTACAAATCAAAAAACTACAAAAAAAATCTCACCGCCACAAAAAAAAACCCAAATTTTTAACAACAAAAAACGTGGACGTTGTTGCCGCCGCGCTGCTCCGACGTCAGGGATTTGCTGGAATTGGATGATTTTCTTTTTCTCTCGGTTGATTCGATTATAGGTTTCTGTTTTTTTTTTCTCTGGAACTGTTCTGGATTTGTTGGGGAACACACCCCCAATGTACAATTTTTACTTTTTAATTAGTTGTATATACAATATACATATTTTCACTAATTTTATTTTTGTTTTTTTATGACCTTACAATGGCGGACGCGGTAAATTTTTATTATAAATAATTAATTTTTATATTTTATTTATTTTTATTTCTTCAATTAATTTTTTTCTTCTTCACCACACAATTGTCGTTATTTTTTCTTTTAATTTTTTTTTCAGCCAATACGTAGCTCAATCAAAATTTAATCCTCAAAATTTTTATTTCTTTCTTTTCTTAAATTTTCAAAAAAAAATTATGTAATTTAAAAAAAAAAACCGACAAAATTTTCATGCAATTCCTGGAAAACAATCAATTTTTCAATTTCTCATTTCGAACTCTATTGTTTCCTCGATCGCGTGATCGCTTGACTTTCGGATCAAAACATGGCCCACAAGGGCAACAAAGGTTGTCTACCCAACAAAAATTATGTCTTGCATGACAGACCCAAGACATGTCACTAGTATGTCTTGGGTAATTTAAAATGTATTAGAGAGAAAGTATTTATACAATATTTTTCGAAATAAAATATGTCATTCAATGCGATGGTTAGGACTCTGGTGACTATTACAAAAACTAAAAAAACTTATATTTTTTGTTTATCTTTTTTATTCAGTGTCAGACAGTAATGTATTGTATTTGTCTTGCGGAAAAAAAATTGTGAATTTCTTTAATTACATTTTTTTCAGTCATATTTTGACTTACAATTATTGTTAAGAGTTTTTATTGATTAGTTTTAAATGTATTTTATTAGTTTTTAAATAAAAAATAGTGCTTTTCATATATAATATGAATTTTTTTTTACACAAGGACAAACATAATACACGTCTTGTCAGACGAACCCAAGGCACGTCATGCAAAGACAGACACAAGACATGTCATGCAAGACACACCCTAGATATGTCATGCAAGACAAACCCAAGACATGTCATGCAAGACAGACCCAAGACATGTCATGCAAGACAAACCCAAGACATGTCATGCATGACGACTAGTGACATTTGTATGGCGATGTCAGCATTATGTCTTGGGTCTGTCTTAAAGACATGTCTTGGGTGATTCATGGGTATGTCAATGTCATTGAAGACATCACTGATAACCAAAATGACCTCATTCAAGCCTGAATGTACTCTGAATGTTAGCCTTCCATTTGCAGTGAAATGGTATAGGGAGTTGGGAAAAAATTCAGGGGTTATACATCAATACATACAAAGTGAACTTTCATCCACTCCAGGCCTTTTCAGCACCTTTTCAATAATGCTCAAAAGTACCTCCATTCAGAGGCTTTGGTTAAAATTTTCATCACAAAAAAATATAAAATATATTTTTTTAAATTATTAACTTTTCTAAAATAAACTTTAACTTATGTTTCAAGAAATAGTTTAATATGGTTTTTACCAATTAAATTTATATATTTCTATAATCATAAATCACCTATAAAAAGATATTCCAGTAGAATGAAGATTTGCTTTGTATTCACATAATTAAACACTACGCTTGATATTTATTTTAAGATTAATAATTCCACTTCTCTATTAATTTAGTAATTTTTAATTATCACTCTTAATTTCTCTTGAAAAACAAATTTTTAATTATTAAATTTCAATTTTTTCAAACTCAAAATTATTTTTCATATAAATTTGAAAAATTTAAACAGTTGCCGTCCTAACAACAAAAATATTAGTTTACTATTATGTGAATTGTAGTGTTATAGAATAAAATAAAATAATAAGGTACTAGTTTGTTTACCAAATGTACACAAAATTAGAATTTATTAATTTTTAATTATTATAACAAGAAAATTAATGTTTTTAATAAAGAAAAATTAATATCAACCTTTATTGTGGACAGAGAAATGCGTATTACTATGTTTCATATAACAAATTAATTTATTTTTATATGAATTTATTGAAGTTAAAGTTAATTATACCGTTTTCATTATTATTTATATTTTACCTGCGGTAATTATAAAATATATTATTCCAAGAATAATTAGATATAACTAAATTTAAAAATAAATAAGATTCCCAATATATTTGTCAATATAAAATTTTTACAATTGAACATTTTTAGGAAAATACGAAGGGCGCCAAAATAAAATAATGTCCTTAAATTCAATATAATTTAAGCTATATTTATAATAAATTATCAATTTAGAACCAAAATTAAATTTACCCATATAATATTTTTTTTTACTTCAAATATTTCAACTGTACCTTTTACGTTTTTTTATATTAATTTTATATTAACGGCTACTCTTCTAGTCAACCTTATTTATATTTAGAGGGAGTGAGACAGACCTATGCGGGCTTTTTCAAGTGGGAAAGAGCAAAAAAAGTACTTCAATAGAAAATTCACTTTATAGTGTAAAATTACTAATACAGCGCATCCTTATATTCTCTAAGCTTAAAAGTCCCCAAGGACTTATAACCCAGACTGAAAAATTTCATAATTTAATGCCACGCCATAAGTCCCCAAAATATAAGTTCCCTAAAAATCAAAGCATTTGATATTCGTAATAAAAAAAATCAAAAAATTCAAAATTTATTAGAACAAATAAAAAAAAATCCAATTAATAGAATTAACATTAAATGACCCAAAGTTTATTATGTGTGGATATCTTTGTTTTTTTTTTTGGTTGGAGAGAGGTTAACTCAAAAAACAAGCTTAAATAATGGGATTGGGTATAAAATCCCCAAACTTACAAAATCCCATGTTTTGTTAAATAAATTTGGGTTGTTTTCATTTCTTTCAATATTTCTGGAAAAAGGCAATCGGGACTTATGAGATGGGGACATATGGTATGTCACCACCTAATCATTAAGGTTGGTAGCCATGCCAATACTACGATAACAATACTAAATAACAAGAACTAACTCTAATTACTTATGTGTATAACCAATAAATAATACCTACTTACTAACAAATAATAATAAATACAAAAAAAAATTAACTATACTATCTACATTTAAGTGTAAATTAACTAATACTAACGAACTAATCATAATACTAACTAACAAAAAAAAATAAAAAAATATAAATAAATAACAATCATTTGAAAAATATCACAGGTGGTATATTTTTTTCTTTAGTCAATGTGGGGCTGTCCCACACCCTGCCTATCTCATGCTCAACTTCTATGCTAGCCGGGCATACGGATACTTTTCCAAATCCATTATTATTTTCCATTTTTCCCCCTTTTTTTCTTCTCTTCCTATTAAACCAAATTTTAATTACTCTTCTAAATTACCTACTGACTATAACTACATCTAATTTAACTAAACTAATCGAATATTTTATCCTATGTTTAAACACGGCTACTACACCTGGGGAAATATTAATATTATTTATAACCAGTTTAGTTTCTTTTGTCGGTGTAATTACATCTAAATTATCCCATGTATCAAATACATTTGGATGAATTACATCCGTATTATTACAGTCTGATTGAGAGACATCAGGACTTATTACGGTCTCTAATGCTACCGGTTTTGTAACCTTAAGTGTTGGCAATTCCTTCAAAGCCCCAGGTTCTGCATTTGAATCTGGCTTGTTAACCTTTACTTTAATCTGTTGGAATTTTAACAGATTGTCTAGTGCTGCTGAACTACTTTCACAGATCGTTTTATTTTCAGAGTGAGTTAAATTACGTATCATAGATAGAGCTCCATTATCGCAAAGAAATTTTTGATCTACTAGAAAACTTCCCGATAAATTCCAAACCACATGCATGAATTACTAATATTTCATTTTCTGATTGTAATTGTCGCAATAATATCCCATTACGTTGCCGAAAAATTGTACTATAATCTTCCTTAGCAGCAATTTGACACACACGACAGGACGAATTCATACACAACAGGACGATGCTTTACGTCAAAACTAAGTTTCAGTAGACTAGAAATTGAGACCGAGGAATGACGATATACATCATCTGCAATTGCTTCACCCCCTTTTTGTACAAGAGTTTGTGGTAAACTACAGTACTCCATGATATGCTGCAGTAACCCTAATACTGTGGCTTCGCGGCTACTAACTTCACAAGATTATGTGAAGCCATTGCCGTAGTAATTTTAACAAATAATGTAACCAACTAACCCAAAAAAACTTATGTGAAGCCATTGCCGCAGTAATTTTAACAAAAAAAATGTAACAAACTAACCCAAAAAAACTATTCAAACCAAATCGCAATCGCAAAAGTAATAATTTAAATAAATAACAATTAGTGTAAATAGACTTTAAGACCAATAAATAATTCTAACTAGTGTAACTAACCTAACTAAAAAACTAATTGTAAATGAGAAAAAAAAAATAATTCAAAACTAATTTAACTAACATAACCCAAAAAAAACCAAAACTCTCATCAATAACGAATATTGTAAAAATATATATATAACTAACAATTATTGAATAAATAAATATTAAAGAGACAAAAAAAAATAATAAATACACCTAAAATTACTAGATTTTATTTTTATTTTCCCTTATTTTCTATCTTTTCCACAAATTTTTTCTCTCCGTCAGCGCTCGCTCGATCGAGGAACCAAAGAGGAAGAAAAAAAAATATTAAAAAAAAAAAATAACAAAAAAAAATCTCAACAAAAAAAATAAAAAATCACAAATGCAAAATAATTCCAAATAAAACAAATCCAACTCAAAATATTATTTAATTTAATTAGGTAATTTTTCCCACCCCAGAATGGATACACTCTGGATCTCTTTTTAAAATGGACAGGGAAGGGCAAGGGTAAGGTAGGAATATGGTTAGAGAGAAAGGAAACTTCAATGAGAAATATTCCCCCAAAACTACAAAAAAAATCTTTGGCTGTCCCAATTCACATAAAAAGTTCAACTTACGGTGAACACAAAAACACACACATGCTAGGACCCCCTTTTAGACTACTAAAAGCGGGTGGTCTAACTAGCGGACGGACACTTTCGGGAGCATACAACAAGGACCACCTTATCGCAATTTCTAACCACCCAAAATAAATAAAACAAAGGACACTGGTAGGACAGGTTATGGATAACCAAAACCCTTAGCTAACTACCAGTACATAAATTTTAAATTGGAACAACCTCCAAGTTTCCTCATAGGAAAGGACGAACACTCCCACGGAAGGGGAAGACATTGCGGTATTGATCGCCCCTCCATCCGACTGTAGCAACCTCAGATGGAGAATTACACAAAAAAAAAAATTTTCTTTTAAAAAGTAGCCACAATTTGGGCGCCAATTGTAATATGATAATTTTGTCTAAAAAATAATTTACCACCTGTTATCTGTAAGATAAGTCGCAGGAGGTAACTTCGGAGTTCTAGAAATGTGGGCGCCAGGTCTAGGGTGACCAAAAGCGCATCACAAAAAAACGCTAGACCAAAATTTTTAGTTCCAGAACTCCTTGGGCCACTGGGATTTCCTCCTGAGTTTTGCTAGCTATGTTCAGTCTGTGGGGCGTTAGTCGACCAGTGATCCAAACGGCAATCAATAAAACCACATGATCTTCTTCCACAAAAATTTTCCTACAAGAAAATTTTCAACAAATTTTACGAAGTGTCACCTGGGAAATTATTGAAAAATCAGCCAGCCATTTTCACCAGAAAAAAATCTACCCAACGCAGCCAACAGCAACCCAACAAAATAATAAAAATTTTGGAATTTCTAAAAAAAAACAATATTTAAATTCCAAATAAATTATGTATTATAAATAAAACGATAGGATTTTTCCTTTTTTTTCTTTGTAATCAATTAATATAAAAAAAATTCGGTGGGGCATAAAAATTTAATTTTAATATATATATAATAATTTTAAAATTTTTTTTATTATTATGGTGTTCAAAAAAAATACTTTAATACTTAACTAGGTATTATATAATAAATGTGAATAATAATGGTAAATCAATAAATAAATGAAATAATTAATAAATAATATAAAGATACTCGCAATAAATAATTAATAACTAACAACCAAAACTTTACTTTACTTATATAAAAAAATTAAATAATTCACAAAAAAAACGAAGCAAAAGCAACCCTAATCTTAACACCAAATAATAAATATTTAAATAACAAAAACAAATTGTCAGTACCTGGTTAATTACTGCTTCCTGCTCAAGACATGTCAGCTACCGGGGTACTTACAAATCAAAAAACTACAAAAAAAAATCTCACCGCCACAAAAAAAAAAACCCAAATTTTTAACCAAAAAAAACGTGGACGCTGTTGCCGCCGCGTTGCTCCGACGTCAGGAATTTTCTGGAATGGGATGATTTTCTTTTTATCTCGGTTGATTCGATTATAGGTTTCTGTTTTTTTTTTCTCTGGAACTCTTCTGGATTTGTTGGGGAACACACCCCCAATGTACAATTTTTACTTTTTAATTAGTTGTATATACAATATACATATTTTCACCAATTTTGTTTTTGTTTTTTTATGACCGTACAATGCCGGACGCGGTAAATTTTTATTATAAATAATTAATTTTTATATTTTATTTATTTTTATTTCTTCAATTAATTTTTTGCTTCTTCACCACACAATTGTCGTTATTTTTTCAAAATTTTTATTTCTTTCTTTTCTTAAATTTTCAAAAAGAAATTAAGTAATTTAAAAAAAAAAAAACCGACAAAATTTTCATCCAATTCCTCGAAAACAATAAATTTTTCAATTATTTCTCATTTCGAACTCTATTGTTTCCTCGATCGCGTGGAATCTTGACTTTCGGATCAAAACATGGCCCACAAGGGCAACAAAGGTTGTCTACCCAACAAAAATTATGTCTTGCATGACAGACCCAAGACATGTCACTAGTATGTCTTGGGTAATTTAAAATGTATTAGAGAGAAAGTATTTATACAATATTTTTCGAAATAAAATATTTCATTCAATGCGATGGTTAGGACTCTGGTGACTTACAAAAACTAAAAAAAAATTCTATTTTTTGTATATCGTTTTTATTCAGTGTCAGACAGTAATGTATTGTATTTGTCACTAGTATGTCACTAGTATGTCTTGGGTAATTTAAAATGTATTAGAGAGAAAGTATTTATACAATATTTTTCGAAATAAAATATTTCATTCAATGCGATGGTTAGGACTCTGGTGACTTACAAAAACTAAAAAAAAATTCTATTTTTTGTATATCGTTTTTATTCAGTGTCAGAAATTTCTTGCGGAAAAAATTGTGAATTTCTTTAATTACATTTTTTCAGTCATATTTTGACTTATAATTATTGTTAAGAGTTTTTATTGATTAGTTTTAAATGTATTTTATTAGTTTTTAAATAAAAAATAGTGATTTTCATATATATGAATTTTTTTTTACACAAGGACAAACATAATACACGTCTTGTCAGACGAACCCAAGGCACGTCATGCAAAGACAGACCCAAGACATGTCATGCAAGACACACCCAAGACATGTCATGCAAGACAAACCCAAGACATGTCATGCATGACGACTTGTGAAATTTGTATGGCGATGTCAGCAGTATGTCTTGGGTCTGTCTTAAAGACATGTCTTGGGTGATTCATGGGTATGTCAATGTCATTGAAGACATCCCTGATAACCAAAATGACCTCATTCAAGCCTGAATGTACTCTGAATGTCAGCCTTCCATTTGCAGTGAAATGGTATAGGGAGTTGGGAATAAATTCAGGGGTTATACATCAATACATACAAGCACCTTTTCAATAATACTCAATATATGAAGTATATTCCATTTATATGTTTTCAAAAGTTCCTCCATTCAGGGGCTTTTCAGCATATTTTCAATAACCTCCATTCAAGGGCTTTTCAGTACCTCCATTCAGGGGCTTTTCAGCATATTTTCAATAACCTCCATTCAAGGGCTTTTCAGCACCTTTTCCAATAATGCTCTAAACTACCTCCATGCAGGGGCTTTTCAGTACATTTTCAAATTCAGGGCCTTTCAGTACCTTTAAACAGTGAAGACTCTTTATCAGAAAATCTTTTCCAAAAATAAATTATTCCATAAGATTTATTGCTTTTTTGCTATTGAAATCAATATCATCTTTTTCAGTCAGAACAAGTTTCTGTTATATTTCAACTACGAAAAGCAATAAATCCTGCTGAAACGCTTAACCGGAGAAGCGAACGGCGATATGGTCTTCGAGATCGATGATTTATTTCCAATCAAATCGCCAAATGGTTTCGATATCTTGGAAGTCCGCATTGCAGACGACAAGTTTGCTGAACGATTGGTAATTTTTAAATTACACTAAGTGTAATTACATCATAATGTTAAATTTTTTTGTTATAATTTTTTATTATATTATAACAGACAAACTATTTCCGGCGATACAAATCATCACTGTAGTCAATTGATAATACCTTGATTAACAACACTTTCAAATGTAAATTCTTGAGAAGAATGATCAAAAATACATTGTGTTTCAATTTCATCCTGTTTTTCTGATTGTTGTTCTGGTTGTTGTTTGAAAAAGGTCTTGCGATACTATACCAGAATTATAGCTAAGATGAGTATCTTGGCATTGTACAGATGTAGATGGTGCATTAACATTATGCATATAATAATATTTGTCATCAATTTGGAATCGTTTTGCTGAAACAATAATTGAATGTTAGCTAACTTAATTATGAAATCGTAATCGAATGATTAAAAGACTTACGGTTATTAACTGGCGTTGAGGAAATGAAGCCCTTAGGTAAATTCTCGCTATTGATGGTGTTAATAAAATTTTCAATAATTGGAGATATCGGTTCACTCATTAAGTCTAATTAATTATTCTAATATTAATTGTATTTAAGATTGTGTATTGTGTACAGTAATTGTGTAGTTTTTTAATGTTGAAAATCTACTGAAATATTAATATTCTGGTTCTGTAAAAAATCTTCTACTGTTCCAAATTTGTGAACGAAAACAGTGTCTCCATCTACTCCCATACCAAATCCTATTACTTTAACGTGAATTTCATTTTTTACTAAGTAATATGAGTCCTGATTTTTTTTAAAAGTTTTATGTAGATTTTCAGGTGTTTTAAGCTCAAAGGGCAGTGACAGATTTGATTCTTCAATTTCTTGTAACCTTTTCTGTAATTGTTGAAGAACTTTTGATGGTTTTCTAATTATAGATTTTAGAAATTGCATATAATTTTCGGATTTTTATTCCGAAAAGTTGTCTAAAGGACCGATTGTTGTACACATCCCGGTAAATGTAAAAGACAATGTACATGGAATGAAACTGATTGTCAACGGAATATTTCGGCAAATACAATTAGGAACTCTTTTAATATTTCCTCAGCAACTACAATATCAATTGAACAATTTCTTCTCTCACATGACAAAATTCTAATAGCTGAGTGCAAAAGCAAAAACATGTAGTATACATTGTCATATACTCGATGTTTTAATACTACTATTCCTGTGTATAGTAAAAATTGCCTGAATTCAGAACAGTAATTGTGTAGTTTTTTAATGTTGAAAATATACTGAAATATTAATATTTTAAAACTATATAAGTATTAATACAATAATGTTATAAATTAATGATTAAATTTTTTAAAACAGCTATGTAAAACGGCACAAGTATTAATTTATTTTCATATGGCATTGCATAAAATTTATACGTTATATCTGAATTCAAGAATGGTATAATTTCACTTGACATATCACTGCAACAAACAATACCCAATGCTGAAGATGGTGTGACTGGTTCTGTAAAAAAATCTTCTACTGTTCCAAATTTGGGAACGAAAACAGTGTCTCCATCTACTCCTATACCAAATCTTATCACTTTAACGAGAATTTCATTTTTTACTAAGTAATATGAGTCCTGATTTTTTTTAAAAGTTATATGTAGATTTTCAGGTGTTTTAAGCTTTTCAGGTGTTTTAAGCTACAATTTCACTTGACATATCACTGCAACAAACAATACCCAATGCTGAAGATAATGTGACTGGTTCTGTAAAAAAATCTTCTACTGTTCCAAATTTGTGAACGAAAACAATGTCTCCATCTACTCCCATACCAAATCCTAGTACTTTAACGGGAATTTCATTTTTTACTAAGTAATATGAGTCCTGATTTTTTTTAAAAGTTATATGTAGATTTTCAGGTGTTTTAAGCCTGATATGTTGATTTGATTCTGCAATTTCTTGTAACCTTTTCTGTAATTGTTGAAGAACTTTTGATGGTTTTCTAATTATAGATTTTAGATATTGCATATAATTTTCGGATTTATATCCCGCAAAATTGTTTAAAGGACCGAATTGTTGTACACATCCCGGTATATTTTCAGTTCAAGTTTGGGTTCTGTGGGGTGAACACATACTCGAAGAGCAATTTTTTATTTTTTAAATTTATAATAATTTCGTATTATTGTTTACTAACTTTATAATGCCTAGTTTATGCATTTGTAATAAAGAAATAAAACGGGCGGATCATAATAATATTCAATGTGTTAATTGCCAAAAATTTTTCCATTTAAAATGTGCAAACGTAACACAAAGTGATTTGCAATATATGAAAGCGCAAAAAATATTATTTAAATGTAAAAATTGTAATATTATTAGAAGAAATCCTTTTTTGCGATCTCCACCTTCAATGCCAAATTCAAAGTTGAAGTCATTGACCGATATTTCTAATATCACTGGTGGATCAGCTGGTTCCAATACTGTTATGGATGCCAATAAAAATATTTCTGATTCCGCAACAACAATAAATATTAACAACAATAAAGAAATTACAAACAATGATCTATATGAAGAAATAAAAAGCCTACAAAGATTTAATGAGAATGCACTCTCTCTTATTTACACTTTACAAGATGATAAAGTTAGACTTCAACAACAAATTGATGAGCTGAATCGAAAATTAAGCTTTACTCAAAGTAAGCGCAGAGAGAAGTTTATTGAAATTATTGGTGTACCGAATCTTTTGGATTCTGCTCTCAAAGTATTGTCTTTCTTCTGGTTTAAATATAAATGTAAAGAAAGAGGAAGTAGATGATTGTTTTTTACGTAAAATCAAAACTAATTCGCCGCGCTCAGAGACTGTTGTAAATTCCTATGCCTCTGCTGTGAGTAATGAAAAGCACATTATTTGTTTGAAATTTGTTTCGTTACACACAAAAAAATTAATTATGATGAAAAAGCATTCCTGTCTACGAAATCTTACAACTGATATTTTCGATAATCAAACAATCAAGCATAATATTTACATCAATTCGTGTTTTTCTGATTCAACTAGAAGATTGCTGATGAATTCTCGTATAATTAAGAAAGAAAAAAATTATAAATATCTCTGGGTAAAAAATGATGCTGTCTATATGCGTAAAAAGGAAAATGAAGTTGCAGTGTTAATTAAAACAACTGAGGATCTTGATAAGTTACTTTAAATTTAATTGTTATTTTCTTTAGTAATTTTTCTATGATTAATTTTAGTAATTCTGATTTGTTAGAAACTTTAAATGATGTTCCTTTTTGTAAATTCGACAGTGATTTTTGTGAAAGTGTTTTTCAAGACCCTAATCTTAAACACAATTATACGATTATTAATCAAAATATTCGTAGCATGAGAAAAAAATTTGATTCGTTTCTTTTATATGTTAATTCGTTACACAATAAGCCTTACTTTATTTTTTTAACTGAAACTTGGATTTTTGATAGTGAAGTTTGTCTTTTTAATATTCCCGGCTATAATATATTTTAATCTTGTAATGATTTATATGCGTCTGGAAGTGTTTTAGCTTTTGTTAAGGAGGAATTTTATTGTGAACATTTTAATATTAATATGAATAGTGCGAATGGTTTAAAAATTAAATGTAAAATTGAAAATTTTGATTTTTCATTTCTCTGTTTGTACAGATTACATAAATTTAATAAAACTGTTTTTTTTGGATGAACTCGCGAACTACTTAAAAACAGAAAATTCTAGTAATTTATTAATTCTGGGTGATTTTAATTTAGATATCTTATCTGACTCTATTCATACTGAATCTGATTTAAGTTTAATGTCGTCTTTTGGTTTAGATTCATGTATTAATGTACCTACGCGTATGTCTGAGTCTTCTAGTACTTGTATCGACCACATTTTTGCCAGATTTAGTTCATATATTTCCGTAAACTTGCACAGTTCTGTTTATAATCAGGGTATATCCGATCATTTTATGTCATATTTAGTGTTAAGCAATGTTAATTTTAATAGGCCTCGTACTGATAAACACTTGAATAATGTATATTCTAAAATTAACTTTGAAGGGTTGAATGCTAGACTAAGATTTGAATGCTGGAATGAGATATATAATGAATCAAATTCTACGTTGGTTTTTGATAAATTTATTAATATTTTAAATGGTCATGTATATTCATGTACTGATATATTGTCTAAATCTAGCCACAATAGTCAGCCCCTTAATCCTTGGATGACTTCGTCGCTATTGAAAAAAATTGAATTGAAGCGAATGTTAGGTAAGAAATGTGCCAAGTTTCCAAACAATATTAGTTTTAAAAAAATTATACTAAATTTTGCAAAAAACTAAGATATGAAACGAATAAAACTAAGCAAGAATTTTATATTAATAAGTTTGCTAATTCTAAAGGTAACATGAACAAAGAGTGGGAAACGGTTAACTCTATTTTAAACCGAAAAAAAAAGAAATATTGAATCTGTGAAAAGTATAACTGTTGATGGAGTCGATTATGTTGATAAGAAAGAAATTGCGAATATCTTTAATAATAAATTCGCTGATACTAATAAATTTTCTGATGAATTAAATTCTGCGCATTGTTTATTTGGTGAACTGGTTGATGATTCGTATCAATGTCAAAGCTTTTTTTTTGAACCAATTACTTCTTTGGAACTATACAGAATAATTATGAATTTAGATAATTCTAATTCTAAATCACATTTAGGTTTTTCTAATAGTTTTCTAAAAAAAATTGCACTTAACATTACAGATATTCTTGCTGTTATTTTTAACCGATGTATTGATGATGGGGTTTTTCTGGATTCGTTAAAAAAGGCAGTGGTGTTACCTCTAATCAAAAAATGTGTCAAATGTGATATTGACAATTATAGAGCTATTTCTATGCTGTGTGTTTTTTCAAAGATTTTAGAGAAAGCAATAAAATCAAGAATGTTGTGTTTCTTGAATAAAACAATTTTTTTTAGTAATGTGCAATATGGTTTTAGAAATGGTAAATCAACAGAAGATGCGCTTCTTAATTTTTGTTCTGGGATTTATGAAGGTTTAAATAATAAACGTAAAAATGCTGCACTTTTTATTGATATCAAAAAAGCTTTTGACTCAGTAAATCACGATATATTAGTAACTAAAATCTTTAAAGCTGGCTTTCGTGGTAGTATGCTAAATTTTTTTCGTTCTTATCTTTCAGGCAGGTTGCAAAATGTTAGAGTTGAAAGTAGTTTTAGTGATATTGTAGAAATTAAGATGGGGGTCCCTCAAGGCTCAGTCCTTGGCCCAATTTTATTCCTGATTTTCTATTGGCTGCTCTTATAATAGTGTCACAGATTTTGAGATTGTATGTAATATAAAATATGATCTGAATTTAATAAGACAATGGTTTTGTGCTCATTTACTTGTATTAAGTGATAAAACTAAAGTAATGTTTTTTAACCTTAGTGGTTCAGTACCATCAGTTGATAACATTTTTTATCACTGTGCAAGTTGTACTAAATTTGGTTTAAATAATGCAGTTCCAAATTTCTTGGCTGCTAAAAATTGTTCGTCTCGCTGTTTTAAAGTGGACTGTGTGGAATCTTTTAAGTATCTGGGAATAACTCTAGACGTTAAGTTTGATTGGGCTATTCATACAAAAAGTCTGAATCTTTGTTTTAATACTTTGAAGTTAAGACATTTTTATCATCTAAAACAGTTCTGCTCATCCAAATTACTCACTTCAATTTATTATGGTTTGTTTAACTCAAAATTGCAGTATGGTATTGTGAATTGGGGTGGAACTCATAATAATCTTCTACAACCATTGCTAACTAAACAGAAATGTGCTATAAGAATCATTTTGAGAAAAAGTAGTAGAGTTCATTCATTTGTTTTATTTAGGGAATTGAGGATTCTTCCATTAAAGCATTTATTTTATTTTCCATTAAAGCATTTATTTTATTTCTCAAGGAATTTTTTCGTAGAAGTGGTTTTATGATTTTTAGAAATTCAACTTTTTATAATCTTAGAAGTAACAATTCTAATTTAGCTTGTGTACCTCCTCATTATGTAAATCATTTTCTAAGCTCTTTTTTGTCTCTTGGTCCTAGACTTTTTAATATATTGCCAAAGGAAATACTGAAGTTTAACTATAGTCACAGACTTCTTAAAGTATTAAAGTCATTGCTTTTCAATTTCAATCATGATGAAATTAAGGATCTGATTCGTATCATAATTTGATCATGCTATAGTTGTATTTTGTTTGTTTTTTGATTTTCTGATGATCGTTTGTAAATTTATTTATTTTCGGGTAATTTTCTATATTATTCACCCCGCTAACTTTTAAAATTGAAATTTATTCTTCTAGCTAGTTTTTCCTAGTATGAAATGGACATTCGACACTGAAACTTGTTTTTTACAGAATGTTTTTAATTTATTTTTTCCTTTGATTGGCTTATTTTGAAAAACACTTTTATACTAATTCCTTTTTAGTTTTCATTACTTTTTCATAATATATTTATTTAAGGTTTTTGCACACTGTATATTTGAATTTAGTGCGCTTTTAATATTTACGAATACTAAGTTTTTGAATTTGAAATTATTGGTTTTATGAATTTATTGAATTTATATTTGAAGTTATTTTTTGGCTTATTAAATTTTTGAATTATGTTCATATTATATATTTTAAGTTTTTGGAATTTAGTATTGTTAAGTGAATTTTGTATATTACTTTGGAAATAATAAATAATAATAATAATAATAATAAAATTTAAAAAACAATGTACGAAACTGATTGGCAACCGAATATTTCGGCAAATACAATTACGAACTCTTTCAATATTTCCTGAGCAACTAAAATATCATTTGAACAATTTCTTTTCTCACATGACAAAATTCTAATAGCTGAGTGCAAAAGCAAAAACATGTAGTATACATTGACATCTACTCGATGTTCTAATACTACTATTCCTGTGTATAGTAAAAATTGCCTGAATTCAGTTGCTTTCCAATATGTTAAATCATCAACAGACCGTGGGCTTCTATCAAACTCTGATGGAACCCATTTTTGTAGATTAATCACTATAACATTAATTTCTTCTGTTTTGAAGAAATTTCCGTTAAACTTTCCCCTTGACAGCGCGGTTAATATTTTTTTCATTACACCTAAATCCACAAGGTGCATAACGTCAAGCGGGAATTGGGAAACCATGCCCATATTAATATTGCCCACATTTATAATTCAAAATGTTTATAAAAGTACGATTGGAATTTCACTTGGATGTACACTGTCTATTTATAGATTTTAAAGAGGTTTTTGACAGTGTTGATAGGTCAAAAATTGGTAGCACCCTGTTACAGCTTAGAATACTAGCTAAGTTAATTAGACTAGTACAAATAACACTTAGTAGTACCACATCAAAAGTTCTCATTCAAGGAAAATTATCCGACGAATTTTCGGTCATGTCAGGAGTTAAACAAGGAGACTCACTGTCCACATTGATATTTAACCTTGTGCTTCATTTTGTAGTTGAAGAGATAGATGCAAAATCTACAATAATGAATAAGAATTCCCAGCTAGCTGCCTTTGCGGATGATGTGGCACTTATAGCAAGAAATATAAGAGAGCTTAATCAAAAATTTATTGAATTGGAAAAAAAGCAGAGACAGTAGGTCTAAAAATCAACTCAGAGAAAACCAAATACTTCTTAAGAACGAGATCAAATAGAAGGCCACAGAACATAATTGTCACAGAACTCGTTTAAATATCTGGGTGTAATTTTTAGTAGTGATGGTGATTCGGCGGTAGTAGTACAAGAACGAATACATTCTGCGAACATAGCATTTTATGCAAATCTAAACTATTTAGATCTAAACTAATATCGAGAAATGTAAAGTACAGAATGTATAAAACTCTAATAAGACCAATACACGCATTTGGCTGTGAGACGTGGATTTTGAAAGCAGCCAAATTAATCAACTATTAATTTTTGAGCGAAAGATATTGAGAAACTAGATACAACCAACGTATAGTACAAGATACAACCATGAATTAGATGACCTTGTTGACCATCGAAACATCATGCGATTTGTTTAAACGCAGAGATTAAGGTGGCTGGGTCATATAATAAGGACGCCGGAAAATAGAGCTGTGAAAGCAATTTTTATGAAATATCCGGATGGAAATCGAAAAAGAGGCAGACCAAGGAAGAAATGGCTAGAAGCGGTAGAGGAGGATTTAAGGAAAATGCGCATAAGGAACTGGCGAACATTGGCCAAGCAGAGGGACGTGTGGAGAAAGATTGTTTGGAAAAAACTAGTTTGGAAAAAAAAATTAGGAATTTGTATTTGCAGAGATAATATTCACCTGTTAATTCGTTTTGCAGATATTGTAGTATATTTTGATTACTGATTTAAACAAAAGAAAATTTAAAATTTTGTAATATAAATATAAATTACATTATGCATACCTTTTTTATACATTTTTTCTGCAGATTTTCTTAATTATATATTTTTGTATATTATTAATTTTTTAATTATATTATTTACCACTTTTTTAATGCTTTTAATTTTAATTTTATTAAAGCACCATTCAAATTTACATATAAAATGACAGATGGAAACAATTTTTATCTATTTATTAAGGTTCTCAAAAATTCCGCTAGGTGTTATGCTTCCATTCGTAAATTTTCACAACGAAATTTTTTTTTCAGCTTCTACTGACATTTTGAATGTTTTCTTTTATTCATTCTGTGGAAGGAATAGAAGGAATAGAATATTGAAGACGTCATGCCAGAATATTCCAAACGCACTCGATTAAAAGAATGAAAAAGGAATAAATGGAAATGGAATATTGTTTGTCATATGTAAAATTAAATGTTTTCTTTTGTTTACATAATAATATATGCTAGGATTAATTTAAATTATTATAGTTTTAAAGTATATTTATTATTATTATAGTCATGTTTAAATTAAAAAAAATTGTTTTTCCTTCAAAATTTGAGGTTAGAATAAAGAATATTCCTTTTCTACTACCTTTCTACTTAGTACGAAAAAATTTAAATAAAAGATCTACTTTCTCGTTTTTGAAGTGTTGATGCGTTTGGCATCATTTATCGAACAACTTTAAATATAATTTTTCAAACGCACTCACGCTTGTAAACACGCGAAGTAGATCTACCCAGAGAATGTTTATACCAACGTCGGTCCGACTTATATACCAACGCGTATGCCTGACAAAATACATACTCTCCCATGGCAAACACAGGCCACTTCCGCTGACGTTGGTACTGACGCGTAGGTATCGTGTTGGGTATTGTAGTTTATTTATTTTACTGTAGGTGGCTCAAAGAATGTTCATATTGGAATTTGCTTTTTTTTATTGAAAATGAAAAAATTGAATATATTTTTAATTTGTTTTTTTATTGTCATTGCAATATTAATTTATTAAATTTTACATTAGATATTAGATTTCTTAATTAATATAAAAGTATAATATTTTTTTTCTGTTTGATTAAGGCTTTTCAAATTTATGATATACATATTATTTCTTATAAAAACACAAATTTATATTTAACTACTATTACTATACATAATTTTATCACATCGTATTTACAATTTACCACAATTATTCATTATAAAGTTAATTAGTGTATACATTCAATAAATTATGTTTTTAAATTTGATTACAATTTTGCAATAAATAGTTGCATATTAAATTAAATACTTTCATTATATTAATTTTAATTATAAATAAAAAAAAAAGAATTTGCCAAAGAGCTCCTCCATGATCCATGATCCATTTTTCCAGTCTAGTATTTTCTAGGTTTTATTAAGTTTGAACATGTATTTCTGAAAATAATTAATAAATTTGAGATATATTAGAATTTCAATGCATTTTTTGTCTGGCTTTATTATACATACATACATACTTTTTTTTTCATGAAATTCCAAAAGAAATTCATCTGCATTTCCACGGGAAAAATATATTTTAAATTAATAATACAATTTATAATTATTACTATTAAAACTGTAATATCTGGCCCAATCTGTCCAATCTTAACCCAACTAATTCCCTTGGATACCTATATGAGGGTATCCCCGATTTAATATATGAATGTTATATATACTATGCAAGTCCAATCCAATAACCTTAGCTATAATGCCTGTGGTTTAGTTGGATTGGAAGTAGATTATTTTATTGTAATGGTGGCGAGTAGCCTATTTAGAATAAACAATCGATTTGACTTCCAAGTTAAAAAGTGAATCTTTATTTAATTTTATATTCTTTTTATACCCTAAATCTATTCGTTACATTCTTATTATTTACTCGTTACTTATTTCTAATTATTGATAATATTTGCTAACGCCAGCAATCCTTAAATTTCTTTATAATTGTTATTAGTTTCAAATATTCTTTAAAGTATTGCACATATAAATATATATATATACATATATATATTTACATGCTTGCAATAATGTTCTCTGTATACGTACATATAAATGCATTGGAATGCATGTGTTATTAACATGTATACCACACAAAACATAAACATATTTGGTGATATTTTGTAAACAAACAAAATGAAAGTCGATGCCCGTTGTTGGACCTACACTTTTTTTTACATTAAAACATAAACATATGACGAATATTTTCGTATATGTTTAGTGGCATATATCACACCACCCCTCCTGGCGGAAAAGGAGGAATCTTATCTTTAAGTAAATTCCTTCTTTCTAGCGTTAACAGATATTTTCCAAAATATTTTAAATTTATATTTTTTTTATATTTTTTTTTTTTTTAAATTTAATATTTTAGTAGATTTAACATTTCTATTTCTATTTATTAATATTCTTCTGTTATTTATTTTATTTTAATAACATCTTATTTCTACTTAATAAATTTTTTTTTTTTTTTTTTATTTCCATTCTATATTACTATTGTTAAATCGTTAATTTATTTATTTTTTCATTATAAATTTATGAAAAACCGGTATAAACCAACCTCTCCTAAATTAAATTACTTTCTTTAAAATAATTCGTTGCTCGATCTTCGTATTATGTTGACTGAATATAATTTTAAAAATTTTTCAACATTCAATCCATAATTCCTTCGAATGTTTCATAATTTTTTAAACTAACTACTAATGTTTCATAACCTAATTTCTATGCCTATATCTATACTCTAAATCTTATACATATATATACTCTTAAATATCCTATTTACTTACTAGCTTTTATTAAGCTAGAACATGTATTTCTGAAAATAATTAATAAATTTGAGATATATTAGAATTTCAATGCATTTTTTGTCTGGCTTTATTATACATACATACATACTTTTTTTTCATGAAATTCCAAAAGAAATTCATCTGCATTTCCACGGGAAAAAAATATTTTAAATTAATAATACAATTTATAATTATTACTATTAAAACTGTAATATCTGGCCCAATCTGTCCAATCTTAACCCAACTAATCCCCTTGGATAGCTATATGAGGGTATCCCCGATTTAATATATGAATGTTATATATACTATGTAAGTCCAATCCAATAACCTTAGCTATAATGCATGTGGTTTAGTTTGATTGGAAGTAGATTATTTTATTGTAATGGTGGCGAGTAGCCTATTTAGAATAAACAATCGATTTGACTTCCAAGTTAAAAAGTGAATCTTTATTTAATTTTATATTCTTTTTATACCCTAAATCTATTCGTTACATTCTTATTATTTACTCGTTACTTATTTCTAATTATTGATAATATTTGCTAACGCCAGCAATCCTTAAATTTCTTTATAATTATTATTAGTTTCAAATATTCTTTAAAGTATTGCACATATATATATATATATATATATATACATATATATATTTACATGCTTGCAATAACGTTCTCTGTATGCGTACATATAAATGCATTGGAATGCATGTGTTATTAACATGTATACCACACAAAACATAAACATATTTGGTGATATTTTGTAAACAAACAAAATGAAAGTCGATGCCCGTTTTTGGACCTACACTTTTTTTTACATTAAAACATAAACATATGACGAATATTTTCGTATATGTTTAGTGGCATATATCACACCACCCCTCCTGGCGGAAAAGGAGGAATCATATCTTTAAGTAAATTCCTTCTTTCTAGCGTTAACAGATATTTTCCAAAATATTTTAAATTTATATTTTTTTTATATTTTTTTTTTTTTAAATTTAATATTTTAGTAGATTTAACATTTCTATTTCTATTTATTAATATTCTTCTTTTATTTATTTTATTTTAATAACATCTTATTTCTATTTAATAATTTTTTTTTTTTTTTTGTATTTCCATTCTATATTACTATTGTTAAATCGTTAATTTATTTATTTTGTCATTATTAATTTATGAAAAACCGGTATAAACCAACCTCTCCTAAATTAAATTACTTTCTTTAAAATAATTCGTTGCTCGATCTTCGTATTATGTTGACTGAATATAATTTTAAAAATTTTTCAACATTCAATCCATAATTCCTTCGAATGTTTCATAATTTTTTAAACTAACTACTAATGTTTCATAACCTAATTTCTATGCCTATATCTATACTCTAAATCTTATACATATATATACTCTTAAATATCCTATTTACTTACTATCCAGGCGTCCCCTTCCCCCTAAATTTTAAAGGAAAAAATTTTAAAATCTATAAACTAACTCTCCGTTATTATCATTAGATATGTGTAATATGGTTTTAACCTATTCGTATGTACTACTACTTTCTTTCTATCTATCTTTATCTCGCAGTTTACACCTTCATTTCCTACTACTTCATATGGACCATATATTGGATCCAACTTCTTCCTATTTTCGTTTCTTAATAATACTAGACTCCCTACTTCGTATATACTATCCTTTACTCTATAATCTTTATCAAATCTATTCTTTCTCTCTAATTTCTTTTTACCTAGTAATTCTCTCGCGTCTCTATGAGCTATTTGTAATTTGTGTTATAAATCGATATTGTAGTCTTCATAATTGTAAAGTGGTTCCACTTTATTTGTGAGATTTGATGGTAGTTTGCATTGCTTTCCGTATACTAATTCGTATGGTGTATAGTTTGTTTCAGAGTATACTGCTGTGTTATAGCAAAATGTATAATATGGCAACCATTTATTCAGTAACATATGTTCTTAAATACGCTCCTAAAACCTTATGCGAATTTTCCAATGCTCCTATGCTTTCATGATGATATGCAGTAGAAAATATTTGGTCTATTTTCAGCAAATATATACACATTTCTTTAAAGACTTGACCCATAAATTCTGTTCCTTGATCCGAAGCTATCTTCTTTGGTACTTCATATTTTAAAATGAAATTTTCTACCAATCCTTCAGCTACAGAATTTGCTTCTTTGTTCTTCAATGGAACATTTTCTATAAACTTAGTCAATTCTTCTTGTATGGTAAGTATATATTTATACCCTTCTTCTGTGTCATGTAAAGGTCCTACGAGGTCTACAAATATTTTCTCAAAACTTGTCTCGCTGGTTGATGTTTTTGGTTGTTTTTTCACGTTTATGTGTTTGTTTCGTTGACAATGTTTCACAGTGCTTAACAAAAGTTGCTATATCCTCTTGCATTCCCGTCCAAGAGTATTTGCATTTAATATTTTTAATCATACGGTTAATACCTGCATGTCCACTTGTTGGTAATATATGATAATCGTTTAATAGTAGTTTCTTCATACTTGGGTCAGTTATCCTTATCAAATCCTTCATAATGTGCACTTTTATATTCATATTTTTAAAAATTTCGTTCAATTTCTTTTTCATATTATTTAAATTGTTTTGTCGACGGCCGTCATTCAATTTTAATAATTCAGTTTTCGAGATATATAAATCTCCTATTTTTAATGGACCAATGATTTTCTGCACATCTTTCCACAGCAATCTGCCGAATGTTGGGTTCGGATTTCTGTGCTATCTTTTGGTTTAACCATTAATAAACAATTCTTTTCGAATTGTCAAAAATTCTTTGATTGCTTCGAAAGCTTCGACACAATCTTTTGTAAAGTTAAATTTAACGTCTTTTTTCAGTAGTTTATTTAGTGGAATTGTTAGTGATGCAAAATTTGGTATAAATTTTCTGTAATAGTTTGCAAATGCAACGAATCTCCGTACTACGTCTGCATTTTCTGGTTGTGGAAATTTTATAATCGCGTCAGATTTTGATGGATCCGGCCAAATGCCTTTCTCCGAAATTATATGACCTAAATATAAAACTTCTTTCCTTAGAAAACTACATTTTCCAGGATGAATTTTTAAATTTACGTCTCTGAGCCTTTGAAAAACTTCGATCAGATTTCTGTTATGGGATTCTAAACTATTCCCGAAAATTATCAAATCATCTAAATATACAAAACATCTAGAATATGTTAACCCTGACATTGCTATCGAGATCATTCTTGAAAACGCACTGGGTGAAATTTTCAAACCCATTGGTAATCGTGTCAATTGGTAATGTCCATTTTCAGTGGAAAACGCAGTACATGGTCTACTTTCTTTATCTAACTCCATTTGATAATAACCCTGACTAAGATCTATGCATGAAAAGTATTTCGCACCTCCTACCATATCATATATATCAGTGATATTTGGTAGTGGAAATTTATCATCCTCAATAACGTCATTAACTTTTCTATAATCGATTACCATCCTAAATTTTTGTAATCCCGTTATTGGATCCTTTTTCATCGGTACTATCAATACTGGTGAATTCCATGCTGATTTTGATGGTTCTGCTATCTTATTTTCCACCATTTTCCGTATTTCTTCCTGAATATCCTTTTTCTGAGAGTGTGGTACTCTGTATGGTTTTGTATATTTAGGTGTTGTTCCTTCTTTTAATTGAATTTTAACATTTGTGATTGTTAATTTGTCTCCATTTAAATGAAAAATGTCTTTAAATTTGGTACAAATCTGTTTTACACAATTTATTTCTTCTGCGTTCAAGGTGTCATAATTAATGTCTTTTAACAGTTTTTCTGCACGTGTTTGTGGTTTTTCTTCTTATAGTTCGTAATTTAATATATAATGGTCGTTTAGACTAAAAGATTCTGGTTCAATCCAGTTTAATTTTACGTCACTATCTCTTGTGTTTAATATTTTGATTGGTATTTTACAATTTATGGCTCGGGATATCGATCCAGCCATGAAAACCCCTTCGCATAATTCTGATTGATGAAATAGGTAGCTTCTATCCAATAGGTAGCTTCACAACGTGGTTTTACCATTATGGTATTGAAATTTTCTTTGCTTATTATTGGTAAAATGATTTTTTCATCATCTATATTAAGCTCAAGAATAAATTTTTCCAAATTTATTTTGGCTTGAAAATCTTTTAGAAAATTTGCTCCCAAAATACCATCTACTGTTACGGGAAAATTATTTTTAACAATATGAAAATTGTAATCAATGTTTATTGATTGAAAATTTAATCTATTAACACAAGTCCCTAATGTTTCGAGATTTTCCGAAATCCCATGAATAGTTGTTTTATTATTTATATCTATTCTATTGTCTGTTAAAATATTTTCTTTAATGGTACAGATGGATGCACCCGTGTATATTAAAAATGTCGCGTTTTTGTTATTTATTTCAATGTCTATATATAGTCCATTTGAAATATGTAGTGTGAAGGTAAAGTCATCGCCTAATTTGTGTAATCCCCTCCCGATTGGTTGGCTTCCCCCTCGGTGGGTTGCTCGTTTCCCTTTTCGGTAATTGCGAGGATTCTTGGATTTGGTACATTTTCGTTGGCTGTTCTGTTGTTATAATTGCAATTTCCATTTCCATTTTGACGTCTATTTCCTGTATAATTTCTACTGCCGTTATTATTTGAATTATTATTATTATTGTTGTTATAGTTTCGATTATTATTGTTATTATTATTATTGTTATTATAGTTTCGATTATTATTGTTATTATTATAATTTCGATTATTGTTATTATTTTTATTATAATTTGAATTATTACCATTATTTCTATAATTATTATTATTATTATTGTTATTGTGATTGTTATTATTTCTGTAATTATTATTTCTATTATTGTTATATCCGTTATCATTATATCTATTGTTTGAATTATTATTATATCTATTATTATTTTGTCTGTTTTGGTTATTATTATAATTATTATTTCTGTTATTCACATATCTCATTACTTCGCTGGATCTTTCGGTACCGGGATCCAATTCAATTAGATGATTACAGGCTTCCTTAAAATCTGTATATCTATTACAGTCCAACACAATTTTGTACCTGTCGTTAACTCCTTTTTTTAGAAAAGCTAAACCCCTTCGGTTATTCGCGGCTGTTAATGTTGGTCTTGCCGTTTCGCTTTGTTGCTGAACTTCCAATTCAGTCATGCGTGAAATCAGACCTTCAATGTCTGTGATGAATTCTCGCATTGGTCGATTTCCTTGCTTAGTATTATTCAATTTATTTTGAATAATTTCAATAGAGTCCTTACAACCACATTTTGTTTTTAGTATATTTTTCACTTCCGAAAAAGTGGTAACTGTGGTTGTTCCAATTTCTGTTAGTGCTTTGCCTTGTATTTTGCATTTTGTTAAGAATTTTATCAATATAGCCCGATCTTCAGCTTTCAATATGTCGTGATAAAATTCTACGCTGTTTATAAAATCTCTGATGTTTTCTTCTCTTGTCTCTTCTTTTTCTATAAGTAATGTGGGCAGCTTTTGCGCCACATTAAAATCAAAATTAGCCATTCTGCTATTTGATTCTTCCACTATATTTTCTGTTAGTAAATCTTCTGACTCCTTATAATCGTCTTCGTTACTTAACTCCTCTTGTTTTATTTCTGGTACTGGTTCTTCTGTATATTCTTCCTCACTCTCCTCTCTTATTGTTTCGTTAAGATACTCTGCAGATTTGTCATCTAAAATTTTACTGACTTCTTCGTATAATTTATCGAATTTTTCTTTATATGTTAGTGCTAATTGATTGTTTACTATATAAACTTTTCTCCAAGCTTCCGAAAAGTTTGTTTTAATCTCCTGAATAAAGGCTATTTTACTTAAAATATACCCAGAACTATACTTTCTATGAGGTGTTTTCTTAAAATTTGTTAATATACTCTTTAAATTACTTATCCCATTATCTAATATACTTATCATATTCTATATTATATACTATCATTCTACAGTAATTATTATTATTTACCAAAAATACTATTTATATCCTATACTATAATTTTATTATTATTGTTTATTAAAACAAAGTTATTTATATATAAAAAAAAATACCTCTATATTATTTATATCTACTAAAAACTCTCCTATTCATATACTGTTATTTTTATACTAACATACTCTATTTATACTATAATATCCTAATAAAAATATTTTTCAAAAAAAATCTATAGTAAAAACTTCCGAAAAATTTATATATATAGAATACCCTTCGGTGTTTCATATATAAATTCTATAAATATAAATTCTTGTGATGTAAAGTGGAACGGAAGTGGAACGATTTTATATATATGTACATATATTTATATAGACTACGCTCAGGCGGTCGCTATATATACACTTGTATCTACTATGTGCTATAGATTTATCTACTATAGATTTACTACTAAAATGTATCTACTATAGATTTACTACTATAGATTTACTACTAAAATATTATGTTCTACATTTAGCTACTATCCTACCAGTGGCGGACCGTGATCAAAAGTTCTGGGTGGGATAAAGGAAAAAGTTTTGTTATGAAAAGCAAAGATTTGAGGTTATTAAATATACAACCTTTTGAATTTTTCGTTTTAGTGAGTTAATCACATTGGCATCTAAGGTAATCATTAGTGAGTTAATCACATTGGCATCTTAATATGTTTTTCATTTTCTTTCCAATAAAAAAAAATCATTATGCATATGCTAAGCACACAAGAAAAATGAATCACATATTATACACAAAAAAAATTAGGCACATTAAAAAAAAATCGAGCTAAATAAACGAAAATCATGGCACACTCCATACATATTTGAATAGTTATATTTGTATGCAATTGTCTTAAGTTTTCTCAACTAAGAAGAAAATTGTTACTTTCTGAATTTTATGATCGCCTGGTACTAATTTTAAAAATTTTGTTCTATTGTGTTCTATAATTAAATAATTTTTTGTCTACTGAGGGAATTTAAAATATAAGCGATAAAATTATTGCTATGGGCTGCGATTTTCTAGCCCATGAAGATATATTTATTTATTTTTTAATACAAAATATTTATATAACGAAATAAATATTTCATGCAAATTTTTACTCAAAGGAATTATTCGTTCTAGGGGCTGCGATTTTCTAGCCCACGATGATATATTTCTCTTTTTTTTAATGAAAAATATTTCATGCAAATTTTCAGTATAGGAATATTTCTTCTATGGACAAGAGATTTTCTATCCCATGATATATTTTTCTCAATATAAATTTTTTAATATAGGAGAAGGAAATAACTCAACTCAATAGTGTTGATTATAAAATATGCGCGCCTGGTATTTTGGTTTAAAATATTTGAAAATTGACATTGCTTGCTCATATAATGGAAATATTCTAATAATTTTCTTCCATAGAAAAAATAATAAAACTCTGAAAATAATATAGCAATTACAAATATTTCGCATTTCTATTGGGAACACGTGGTCTTCGTGGGCTAGTTTAAATTAGCCCAGCCTGATCCATACAAAATTCAACACATATGCAAAATTGTTTTGTATAAAATTAGTATAATAAAGTTGGCAAATTTCAATTAGCCCCTGAAGTAAAGAGAAAAGAGTAGTTGTATTTTTATAATGAAAAAGTTATGTAATGTTAGTATAATATATTTGTATTTTAGCGTTCATATTCATATTTAGAGTTTAGATTATATTTTTATTTACATATTATATTTCGCAGCGGTGGTGTACGAATTACGATGGAAAAAATTATATACACATATATGTATGACATTTATTTAAAAAAAAATTTGAATTTTTTTTGCTCATTTTTATAATATATTTTAAATGAATATTTTGTAGCATTTTCCTGTAAATTCAGGTTGGGCTTAGCCCACCCTGCCCAATATGACGAGCCGCCGCTGTATCCTACTCATAAATTTAGTATTTATTCGGTGATTTGAAAAATTCCGACTACGTGGTACATAGAAGAAGTTTTACTTCGAACTTACTATGTGACCCAATTTAAATGATCAAAATTACTAACAATTCGAATGATTAAAAGTTTGAATCATTAAAATCTTCATTAATAAATATTTTTGCATGAATGTATAAAAATTAAATTACGCAAATAAAATTGGTAATTGCTTTGAATATTTCCAGAACTTCTTCTGTTAAGATCGCGTTTGGCACGGCTACAAATTTATTATGTATAAAATTTACGCTAATATTTGCCCTTATTGGGTTATGAAATTTTCTGTTAATATTCTTATTTTTATGGCCTGCCATTTTCAAAAATCAAAATAAATTCGATAATAGTTATAAGAAATTCTTTCCAAAATATTTATCTACAATATTTAAATTATACCGTGGCGTGGCAAGTGTTATTTGCCGTTTAATGTTATTATCTAAATATTTCTTTGCTTTATACAATACGAAATAAATCACGATAACCAGTTCTAAGATAATAATTATTAATTGAATGTCCGAATAGCTTCTTTTACTATTATCAACACTGTTGGTGGATACACCAGCATTGTTATTAACAAAGATTTCTTCCTCTTTGGTGGAGGAATTACCCATGTTAAAAAAATATTATTATCAACACAATGCAAAGAAATATTTAAATTTATATATAATATATAAATTTACGTAATGTTACGCTATCGAAAAGAATTTTCCAGAAAAAACAAGAATCATTCACGATACATATACAGATATATGTATAAAGCAATTTATTTACTTTTGGGTTATGGTTTATTTTGGGTTATGGTAATTCGGGTTTTCAAAAAAAATGATTTCTAAATTATTCTATATATTACGTTTATTACTAATAATGAAAATTTTCCATATAACATGTGTCATGTATATATCAAAGTATTTGGAATTTGATATTTTCGTTTTATTTTTTTTTTATTTTTATTTAGTTATTTTTTTTTTCAAGTGCGATTGACCCTTCATTTGTCATATTGCATATTTATTTATGAAAATAATTCAAATTATATATATTGTATATACGTATTATTATTTGTTTTCTTAGATATACATATATATATATATTACCTAAATATTGTCTATATACTTTGTTTTTTTTTATATTTATTTCATATTTATTATTTTCTTGAAAATTACATATACAGGGGTTATGAAGATATATATATATATATATTTATATTAATTTATCTATATATTTATATTTATTTATTTAAATTTCTGCAGGGAGGCAGTCAAAACAACGTTGAAACAATTCGTCCAACTTGTTGGTGTTGTTTTTCTTCCTTTCTTTTTCTGCTGCCTGCTTCTCCTTGGCCAGCGCCTTAAATCTCTCTTTTTCCTCCGGTTTTACAGCTAATCTTTGCAGTCTCTTCAGTTCGCCAATCTCCTTCCTGGCTTTTGCTGCCTTTCCTCCTCGTTTCTTGACTGTTATGGGAATTGGTACTGCTTCTACGACGTTGTTGTTGTTGTTGTTGCGATGTTTTCTTCTGTATTCCTCCAAACTGATTGGTCTTGGACCAGCCTTCTTGTCTTCTTCTAGTGCTCTTTTCAAATCGCCTCCTGGCAGGATCGCCATGTAATATCTGGCCCAAGCTGTCCAATCTTAACCCAACTAATCCCCTTGCATACCTATATGAGGGTATCCCCGATTTAATATATGAATGTTATATATACTATGTAAGTCCAATCCAATAACCTTAGCTATAAAGCCTGTGGTTAAACTAAATTAGCTAAAGAGCCCAGTTTAGTTGGATTGGAAGTAGATTATTTTATTGTAATGGTGGCGAGTAGCCTATTTAGAATAAACAATCGATTTGACTTCCAAGTTAAAAAGTGAATCTTTATTTAATTTTATATTCTTTTTATACCCTAAATCTATTCGTTACATTCTTATTATTTACTCGTTACTTATTTCTAATTATTGATAATATTTGCTAACGCCAGCAATCCTTAAATTTCTTTATAATTATTATTAGTTTCAAATATTCTTTAAAGTATTGCACATATAAATATATATATACATATATATATTTACATGCTTGCAATAACGTTCTCTGTATGCGTACATATAAATGCATTGGAATACATGTGTTATTAACATGTATAACACACAAAACATAAACATATTTGGTGATATTTTGTAAACAAACAAAGTGGAAGTCGATGACCGTTTTTGGACCTACACTTTTTTTTACATTAAAACATAAACATATGACGAATATTTTCGTATATGTTTAGTGGCATATATCACAAAACTACAATTTTATTGTAAATTAAATATACAAAATACACACATTAAAAATACTCTACATTACAATCACCATATAAAGACACAATATTGTTTTTCTCTGACATTTTTATTTTGTATGCAGTAATTATCCGCTTGGAGCGTAGAATTTTCTTCCAATCCGTACGAATCGGCTGAAAATTGGTATCGTGTCAGGCTGACGAGTTGATATCAAATCGAGAAAATACTTTTATTATCTTCTATGTCACTCGGACATTGTATTTTTATATATTGTTATTTCGATACCAACAGAGTACCTACGCGTTGGTATATACTTCAGTTCTCTCTGGGTACTTTCTACTTTTTTGAAGCGTTGATGCGTTTGGCATCATTTATTCAATGAATTTAAATATAAACACTATATTTAATTAAATTTCCTATTGAAAAGCGAACCGTAAACGAACCGCTGGCGAAGTCATTTCTTAATACAAGACTTCTCTTTGGCGATTCGCCGGCGGACCGTAACCGTAAATGTTGCAATAAGAAAATAATGGCTTAGGCAATCTCGACGGTTACGCCAACGACGGTAACGACGTCTGCGCTTCAATATATCAACAACGTCCAAACGCTTTAAAAATTTGCTGGGTAGGCAATCTCAAAACGTCGCTGGCGTTTTTATATTTTATAATTTTATATTTTTATATCCTCTTGAAGTTTTATCATATAATATTTTATTATTTTTCTCCAATTCAATTAATTTTTCTTCAAAATCCATTTTTAATTATCAAATTTTTTCAGTTATAAATTTGTGTAGTACACTTTTTTAAAATGACAAATACACAATTGACATTTGGCAACGTAAAAAGTTAAAGAAGAATCAACTTTCAAGCGTCGTGAGCTTGCCGTCCGTCGCGTCACCGTCGAGTTTAATCATTCCTATGGAGTTCTATATGTTTTAACTTTTTTTTGGCATTTTGAACGGTCACCGTCGTGAGCGTCACCGTTATGGACGTCGAGTTTAACTCAGCTATAAAAAAAAAGTGTTTTGTATGGATTAGTACGCCGCATAGACTACATTTTAGCGGTTCGCTGGCGAATCGCCCAGGCGGTTCTTTTGCGAATCACCAATGTGGTTCGTTTATGTACTGAATTTATCCATATAAATAAAAAAACTGGAATTTTTTTTATTAAAAATAAAACAAACAAATGTTTTTAATTTTTTGGTTGAATATGTATATTATAAAAATAAGTAATACAAAAATCAGGATTTAAATTTTATTTTTTTCTAGGACTTTAATATTAATATTTTTATGAATAACACTAATATTCCTAATATCACGGATTACTTCGTAATCGTAATATATATTTTTTTCTCTTTCACATTAAATTATTTTTAGCGTATTATAAATAAATTCGTTATTTATAAATTATTGTTTATATATAAATATATAAATTTATATAATATAATATAATAATATTATATTATATGAATTAATAAAAATACGTTATTTATAAATTATTGTTTATATATAAATATATAAATTTATATAATAATATTAATAAATAAATTTATATAATATTAGGCAACTCTGGAATTTCGGATTTAAAAAAATCTAGTCGATCTACAGATTTAAATAAGAAACACCAATAATATCATAACAATTTGAAGTGAGTCAAACATATATATGATTTTTTAAAAATTATATATTGTTTCACTCTTTTACTGATTGCTCAGTGTGATCGCCCAGTGCTTGTTATTTACGCAGTAATAAGCAGTAATACCACATGCACAAATTTTTATAATTTATAAAAATTTACTAATTTATTCAAAATAATTTTGCAAATGTAGTTGTAACCACTAAGGCGTGGTATATTAATATATATATATAGTGTATATATATAGTGTATAAACTTTAGTGCGAATGCGATAGTAGTGCATTCATTTTTAGATTAATCTGGCTTTCGATTGGGATTGATCAAAATTTGATCTAAATGCTGCCCAATAGATAGCAAAATATATTTTTGTGTTTGTGGTTGTGTTTAATAAAACTTTAAATGTGCAGGATTAGGACCTTCGGAATTGTTACTGCCTTATTCCGAAGATAAGTGAGCGAGAAAAAACAAACGGAAAAGGGAGATGGATATTAAAAATATCAATTTCTTTAAAATTATGAGTTACTTTCAAATTTCTTAATGAATTATTATAATATATCATTGGAATATTTTATAAGAATTCTTTAATAAAAACTATATAATTTACTTAAGAATTTTGTGTAGAAATTCTTAAGAAGTTTTTTTAAAAATTCTTAAAGAATTCTGTAACAATGTTAGAAGAGTTTCTTACATTCAGAATAACATTAAGAATTTTTAAAGAATTTTTTTAAGAATTCTTAAAGAATTTCTTAAAGAATTTCAGCAAGAAAAATCAGAGACGCTTAAGTTATTTCAAGAACAAAGGAATTTAAATTCATCTAAAGAAAAATAATAAAAGTTAAATAAAATTAAAGTGAAAAAATAGTTTATATTAAGTTAAATAAAATTAAAGTGAAAAAATAAATTATATACATATATAAAATGTAAAACCAAATGTACAATAATCTAATTACTTTGTTTATGCAGTTTTTTTTCATGTACAAGGATGTAAATAAATAATTTTGGACAGTATTAAATTTATTATTTCCAATTATTTCAATAAGTTTATATTTATTTATTTTAAATATTTAAATGAAGTAATTTCGTGTTTTAAAATATTAACGATTGTTAATCAAATAATTTCCAGGTTTTTGTAAAAAATTATGTATATTTTTTAAAACTTTAGTTTATTGAATGAAATTGACACAAAAGCATCATAATAATATATTAATCAATAAATTTTAATATTAATAATCAACGAACTATAAACGTCCGTTGATAATAATTAAAATAATATTATTATTAATATTTTTAATATAGTAAATTATTTAATAGAGTAAATTATTTAACATTTTTATATTACAACAAATTCAATTTTAATTATTAATTAATATTTATATTATTCAGATAAGTATGATAAAAATTTTAAATATTTATGTAGGAGATTTAATGCAAATTTTGAAAATAATAAGTTTTTTATAGTAGATTTTTAATTATACAATTCAAATATAATAGTTGAAATGATTTTAAATATAATAGTTGAAATGAATTGCTCGTATTTGGTTACCTAGGATGGACATAGAAGGGGAGCAACTCCTGAAGTGCCTAAAGCTACACAACCCAGATGTCCCGATGGACAACTGGGCTGTTATAAAAAAGGAGAAGGAACTGCAGAAAAACAGTGTGTCCTTCCTCCTCCTAATAAATAAGGAAAGCCTGGAGCCCCTTGAGAAGCGCGAATTTAAACTTAGATTCGGCATCCGTCTCGCCAAGCTCAAAATTTTCCAGGCGGATGATGATGAGCTTGACGAGATGGATAAGGCAAGCGATCTGCTCGAGGAAATGTGTCTAGCCAAAGATACAGGGGCAGAAAAACAAGCGGCAGACGATGAAGGTTGTCCAGGTTAATCTCAAGCACTCGAGATGCGCCTCGGACAACCTGATTATCTTCCAAAGGGAGGAAGACATCGACATTGCTTTAATCCAAGAACCCTGGATTAATTCCTCCAGAATAAGAGGTCTTAATCACAGAGACTACCCTGGATTAATTCCTCCAGAATAAGAGGTCTTAATCACAAGACAAGCTTGTAGATTCAGATAGAGGTAAGCCAAGGACGTGTATTTTGGTTAAGAAACATATAAATACACACCTTTGTTCTAATTTTAGCTATGAAGATATTACCGTGGTAAAGGTGGAACAAAATGATGGCAAAGAAATATACATCAATATACATAAGAAATATACATCAATAACAAAAAAACTGCAGTGATAATTCAGTATTCCATTAAACGTCATAGCGTTTTGCAGAATAGCAAAAATCGAAATACGACCGTATTTCAAATACGCCGTTTTGTAGAATAACCCCCAATATTAAAAATGTAACATATCACGTGGTTGTCTTAAAGAATTAATAATTTTATTTTTAAAAACTTCCCGAGACATATTAGGCTCATATAAAGAATAAAAATTTAAAGGACTTAGAACACCTATTAAATGGTTCATGGTTTGCATAATTAGAATTGTATGTGATTTCCGATAAATATTTTGTGTGACGTAGGATTCTTAGTGTCGGATTAATTTGAATTTTATCACACAAAGAAGTAGATTTAATATTACCTTTTAATAGAACAAATGCAAACATAGCTTCAGATACTTCTCTTCTATTTTTTAAAGTATCAATAGATAATAGCTTAAGACGACTATCATAGGATGGTAGAACAAAGGAATTCGTATTAGTATTATTAAAAATGTGCCTTAACGCGAAAATAAGGAATTGTTTCTGAACAGACTCAATCTTGTCGATATCACATTGATAAAGGGGTGACCAAACAATTTGACCGTACTCAAGAGTGGATCTTAGAAGAGAACAGTAAATACTCTTAGTTACATACGGGTCATCGAATTCCTTAGCCCGACGTTTAACAAACCCTAACATGCGTTTACTTTGTGTGCACACTTTGTCAATGTGGTTTTTAAAGTCTAGTCTGTCGTCCAACAATACACCCAAGTCTTTTACAGTAGTCTCTCTACCCAACTTTTGAGAGGAAATTGAATAATCATATAGTAATTTAGACTTTTTCCTTGAAAAAGAAATAACATAACATTTATCTATATTTAATGACATACCATTGCTTATACACCAATTATGTAATTTATCTATGCATCGTTGCAAAGTTTCGAAGTCATCAGGTTTTTTTATAGATAGGAAAAGTTTTAGATCATCGGCATATAATAAAATTAAAACGTCAGTAAGTTGGCTAGGTCATTGATGAATAAAATAAATAATACTGGGCCTAAATTACTTCCTTGAGGAACACCCGAAGTAACCTTTATTGGACGAGACATATTATTATTTAATTTTATCGTTTGACTTCTTTCCGGTAAATATGATTCTATCCATTGTAGAATGCTACCATCAAAACCATATTTGTGTAGTTTAAACAAAAGTAATTTATGGTCAACTTTGTCAAAAGCCTTACTAAAGTCAGTGTATATAGAATCTACTTGATTACCGTCATTCATTGCTTTAAGGAGAAATTGTGTATATACTGTTAAATTTGTTGTAGTTGAACGTCCACTAATAAACCCATGTTGATAGTCACTAATTAAGTTATTGCAAAATGAGACTATTTTCTTAGTAACAATTTTTTCAAATGGTTTTGGTATCAACGAAAGTATTGCTATACCTCTGTAATTAATAATTAAACATTTGTCACCACTTTTAAAAATAGGACATATAAGAACTTTTCCACATACTAGGAAAGATGCCAGAGGATAATGATAAGTTGAAAATATCAAGTAAAGGTTCAGCTATTGTGGTAGCAACATTTTTTATAAAATAAGCAGGTATCCGATCAGGACCGCAACCTTTATTTATATCAACACTAATAAGTTCTTTAAGCAACTCTTCATGATTGATATTAATGTTTGACAAACGTTCACTGTTCACATTAATATAATTACGTTTATCCTTGTCAAAACTTATAGGTTCCTCAAAAAAATATACACAGATTCAAAAAATTTAGCAAAGTTTTCAGAAATATCAACAGGATTAGTCAGTTTTACATTTTCATAAAACATGGTATGAGGAATACTAGACATGTTTCTTTTATAATTAATGAATTTATAAAAATATCTTGGATTTTTTTTCATAGAATCACCGCAATCTAAAACATATTTATTATAAGAGTGGACATCTAATTCGTCAAATAGTCTTTTATATTCTTCAAATAGAATAAAATCTGACATATTATTAGAATTCACCCATTTGCGGTGGGCCTTATACTATGAAGTGAGTATTATCACAAATATACTTATTAATATTAACATAATTAAGTGAGTATTATCACAAATATACTTATTAATATTAACATAATTTGCCTTAGTAAAATCAAAATCTAGAAAACTGTCTTTAATTTTATACAAATTAGCGTAAGAGAAAAAATAACTTACTTCAATACAGCAATGATGAATACTACTTTTACCAGCTACAATTGACTTAGTTTCATTAACAATATAATTATCACACACATTAGTAAAGATTAAATCTAAGACATTACATGATGAGTTCTTAAAATTACAAATTTGAGAATAACCATGTTCGGAAAAAAGATCCAAAATAGAAGTCTGTTCCTCAGTTGAAATATTTGTTGGATCAAAAATGTTGTCGTTATCATCAGGTGAAATCCATTTAATACCTGGCAGATTGAAGTCACCAAAAATAAAAACATCATCATTTTCGGGAATTGTGTTGATAATTTCCTCAAAAGTACTAGTGCACTGTTGGTTCTCAGTAATTTCAGCTCCAAAATGAATATAGCAACTGCAGATAAATATGTTTTTATCAACCGCAGTGATTTTTACCCATACTTGTTGAGAAAGATTGTAATTAACATTAGAAGAAGCGCAATCAAAATTTAATGAAGAACAAGCAAAAGAATTGTGAACTGCTTCGAGCACTAGTCTGTCCGTCTTTAAGTGAGCGGTCACACCTAAAAAGTTGCCATGATGGACCAAAGATTTCAGAGTCAAGATGATCAGCTCTTAACCACGTTTCAGTCAAAACAATAACATTATAATTAGTTGATGAAGAGGCTCTTAGAATTTTTCTGAAGCAAAAGCTTCCAGTTATAGATAGTGATTTGAGATCCATTAATGACCTTGATATAGCCACGGACAAGTTTACAAAGGCCATGGGGGTCTCACTTAAAGTCGCATGTCCAATTAAACGTAGTAAAAAGTCGTTCCCTCCATGGTGGGACGATAGCCTTACTAAATTACGGAAGGTAACTAGGGATACCTACAATATCTACTATAGGCTAGGCACGTGGCAACCTTATAAGGACCGGCTCCGTGAATATGAAAAAGCCATTAGAACTGGCAGGAATATTGCGAATCCATAGAAAACACTAGAGATTCTGCCAGATTGAGCAAAATCCTTAGTAAAGAACATTCTAACCGCTCCTTTCTCAAGAGCGAGGAAGGAGAGTGGACATCCTCATCTGCGGAAACTCTGCAGTTGCTGGTAAATACCCATTTTCCCGGTTGCACTGACAGTGCTGAAGAGGTCACCAGATCTGGTGACCAAGTAAGCAGCGAGCCTCCAGGAGAGTGGCTCGACTCACTCATATCGAAAGAAAAAATTGCCTGGGCAATTGACGGATTCTCACCATATAAATCAGCCGGACCTGATGGTATCTTACCTAAGATGCTCCAGGAATCCAAAGAAATAACTATCCCGTGGAATTATTTAATAGAGTAAATTATTTAACATTTTTAAATTACAACAAATTCAATTTTAATTATTTATTAATATTTATATTATTCAGATAAGTATGATAAAAATTTTAAATATTTATGTAGGAGATTCAATGCAAATTTTGAAAATAATTATAGTAGATTTTTAATTATACAATTTAAATATAATAGTTGAAGTGATTTTAAATATAATAGTTGAAATGATTTATTATTTTTTTTTAAATAACATTCCACTGACATTCAAAAGCGCCATCTGTGATATGTACAGAGATAATCAGGAATTTCACTTGGAATTTCAATGTACACTTATAGATTTTAAAGAGGTTTTTGACAGTGTTGATAGGTCAAAAATTGGTAGCACTAGGGCTTCCAGTGGGGGTCGGGGTGAGGATTCTACAGGGTAGGCATTGTATCCTAGGGTATAAATGTTGCAACTGTAGAAGTTCCTAGCCAAGTGCCTGCATTAGCTCCTCGTGGTGGCCCCTGGAACTGTGTACATATTAAACATGGCCACAGACCGAATATGCAGTGTACGACTTAATGTCAAGGTTGTGTGAGCACCGTGCCGAGGTCTGTTCTGTTATTATGTGTCTGTTATTATCTTAAAATAAATATCAAGCGTAGTGTTTAATTATGTAAATACAAAGCAAATTTTCATTCTACTGGAATATCTTTTTATAGGTGATTTATGATTATAGAAATATATAAATTTAATTGGTAAAAACCATATTAAACTATTTCTTGAAACATAAGTTAAAGTTGATTTTAGAAAAGTTAATAATTTAAAAAAATATATTTTATATTTTTTTGTGATGAAAATTTTAACCAATCAGAATTAGGCTAGGGCAGTTTTCAGTGACATGCGTTTTTCGTTTATGAGGGAGTGCGTTATAAATTATGAGCATTATTTTTATATAATTTTATTGTTTATTTTAACATTTCCAAAAAGAAAATAGCGAAATTATGCATGGGAAAATAGTAAAGAAATAAATTAAGGAGATATTGGGAGCCAATATAGAAACTTTTTTAACAAAAATTGTTGTATTCAAAGAATTGAATTGTCAAATAGATATTAAAGTTCATGTTTATGAAATATTTTTTAAATAAAAAATCAAATTGTGATTAATAATATACAGTTTTATTAAAAATACTAATACTAATATTTTTTAAAATATATTCCAGCCACGTGTCCCCTTTTATGAATCCCCTTTCTACAATTATTCTACTTCAATGCGCAAACCACTACATAAGCAGTCAAATTTCTATGTATGCAAAAGTACTTCACTAAATTTATAATACAGCGCATCCTTAAATTCTATTATCTAATTTAAAAAAACGCCTATATCCCTTTAAGAAACCAATCGTAAACGAACCGCCGGCGAAGTCTTTTCTTCATATATGAGTTCGTTTCCGAAACGCCTTGGCAGTTCGTTTGCGAACCGGAAACGTAAATGTTAGAATAAGAACAGTAGAAAAATAACGTAACGCCAAGAGTTCTCCAAAATCGGTTCGTTTACGAAACGCCGTAACGAATCGTTTTGGAACCGCCAAATAATGAACGTTTACGAAACGCCACAACGATTCGTTTTGGAACCGCCATATTCGGTACGTTTACGAACTGATTTTATTTCTTATTTTTTTTTTTTTTTGGCATTTATTGCAACTTATATAAGACAATTGTGAAACAGAAAAAAATATTTAATTACAAATTAATTCTATACTTGCTACTTAAATTTAAATTAATTTAAAAAAAATGTTACGCATTCTAATTCCTGCCTTTTATTGGATTTCCATAGGCGATCTTAAGAATATTTTGAAACCAATTCTTTATTATATTAATTACTTACACATTCTGAAAATAATTTGAAATTATTATTATAGTGAATCCTCTATATTAAACATTGTATTTAAATTTACATTTAATTATATATATTCATTACAGTGAATGAATGTTCTGGAAAATTTCGATGATGACCAAACCAGGAAAAGCTGCATGCAATTTCGTTAAAGTTTTTGTTCACTTTTATTATTTAATATATTAATTTTAATTATAAAACACAAAATGACTCACTATTTTTTTTATTATATTAAAACACAATAAAAGTAGAGAAACAACCTTCTCCACTTGGTCTTTACTTTGGTATAAAATTATTTCTATGTGTAATGTATAATATGAAATGTCAAAAAAAAAAATATTTCCTTTTCAAACTATCAGTTCGCTATTAGCGAAACAAAAGTGAAACCGTTGCCAACCACTTTTCTCGCGGTTGAAATTCAAAATATATAATACGCTAAAAATAATTTAATGTGAAAGTGAAATATATATATTACGAAGTAATCCGTGAAATTAGGTATATTAGTGTTATTCATAAAAATATTAATATTAAAGTCCTAGAAAAAAATAAAATTTAAATCCTGATTTTTGTATTAATTATTTTTATAATATACATTTTCAACCAAAAAATTAAAAACTTTTGTTTGTTTTATTTTTAATTAAAAAAAATTCCAGTTTTTTATTTATATGGATAAAATCAGTACATAAACGAACCGTATTGGTGATTCGCTAGAGAACCGCCTTTGCGATTCGCCAGCGAACCGCTAAAATGTAGTCTAGGCGGCGTACTAATCCATACAAAACACTTTTTTTTTTATTTTCTTATTTCAACACTTACGTTTACGGTCCGCTACATAAGAAATGACTTCGCCAGCGGTTCGTTTACGGTTCGCTTTTCAAAAGGAAATTTAATTAAATATAGTGTTTAAATTTAAATTAATTGAATAAATGATGCCAAAAGCATCAACGCTTCATAAAAGTAGAAAGTAGATATACTCGCGCGTGCGACAAGCGTGCGTGCGTTTGAAATATTATATTTAAAGTAGTTCCATAAATGATGCCAAACGCATCAACGCTTCAAAATAGTAGAAAATAGATCTACTTCGCGCGTGCATCAAGCGTGCATGCACTTGACAAAATATATTTAAAGTTGTTCCATATATTTTCATATATTCTACTGAACCTGTCAACGATTACGCGCGTATGCACGCGTCTATTCTGTTTCTCTCTTCATTACGAATATTCTGTTCTGTTGCTCTCTTCATTTCGAATATTCCGAACGCGCCCACAATGTCAAAAAAACGTTATTTTATTCATTCTATTTATTCTAGTCCTTCCATTCCGTGTTCTTTTATTTATTCGGAATACAATTTTTTCGTACTAAGTAGAAAGGTAGAAGAAAAGGAATATTCTTTATTGTAACCTCAAATTTTGAAGGAAAAACTATTTTTTTTAATTTAAACATAACTATAATAATAAGAAATATACTTTAAAACTATGATAATTTAAATTAATCCTTGCATATATTATTATGTAAACAAAAGAAAATATTTAATTTTACATATGACAAACAATATTCCATTTCCATTTATTCCTTTTTCATTCTTTTAATCGAGTGCGTTTGGAATATTCTGGAATGACGTTTTCAATATTTTATTCCTTCTATTCCTTCCACAGAATGAATAAAAGAAAACACTCAAAATGTAAGTAGAAGCTGAAAAAAAAATTTAGTTGTGAAAATTTACGAATGGAAGCATGACACCTAGCGGAATTTTTGAGAACTTGAATAAATAGATAAAAATTGTTTACATCTGTCATTTTATATGTAAATTTGAATGGTGATTTAATAAAATTAAAATTGAAAGCATTAAAAAAGTGGTAAATAATATAATTAAAAAATTAATAATATACAAAAATATATAATTAAGAAAATCTGCAGAAAAAACTTATAAAAAAGGTATGCATAATGAAATTTATATTTATATTACAAAATTATAAATTTTCTTTTGTTTAAATCAGTAATCAAAATATACTACAATATCTGCAAAACGAATTAACAGGTGAATATTATCTCTGCAATTCAAATTCCTGATTTTTTTTTTTCGAAGCTAGTTTTTTACAAACAATTTTTCTCCACACGTCCCTCTGCTTGGCCAATGTTCGCCAGTTTCTTATGCACATTTTCCTTAAATCCTCCTCTACCGCTTCTAGCCATTTCTTCCTTGGTCTGCCTCTTCTTCGATTTCCATCCGGATATTTCATAAAAATTGCTTTCACAGCTCTATTTTCCGGCGTCCTTATTATATGACCCAGCCACCTTAATCTCTGCGCTTAAATAAATCGCATGTTTCGATGGTCAACAAGGTAATCTAATTCATGATTGTATCTTGTTCTATACGTGCTCTGAGTTGATTTTTAGACCTACTGTCTCTGCTTTTTTTCCAATTCAATAAATTTTTGATTAAGCTCTCTTATAGTTCTTGCTATAAGTGCCACATCATCCCCAAAGGCAGCTAGCTGGGAATTCTTATTCATTATTATAGATTTTGCATCTACCTCTTCAACTACAAAATGAAGCACAAGGTTAGGTTAAATATTAATGTGGACAGCGAGTCTCCTTGTTTTACTCATGACATGACCGAACATTCGTCGGATAATTTTCCCTGAATGAGAACTTTTGATGTGGTACTACTAAGTGTTATTTGTACTAGTCTAATTAACTTAGCTGGTATTCCAAGCTGTAACAGGGTGCTACCTAGGGCTTCCACTTTTCAAAAATCGTTTAGTGGGACAATAAGCAGAAAGTTACTATGTAACCACCCCACTCATACCACAAAGCAAAACTATTCGAAAAACGTTTACTTTTTTAATTTATTTGCAATCAAAAAATTTGATTTTGTCGATAATCATTTATTAAATTAAATAAGTTATAAATTAAAATATAAAATCACATTTGTTACAAAATAAAATCCCATTTTCATTTTAAGTATTAAATACTTATACTTTTTGCAAAAATTTAAAAATACATACATAAGTAATAAGAACTAAAAAAATTTGAAATTATAAATTTTCCTTTTGTTGTAATCAAAAATATGATAAAGGAATAGTTTATTAATCCAAAATTTCGAAAAGAAAATTTTAAGAAAAATAATAAATAAAAAATAATATTTTATACACTAAGTGTATTGCTGATTAGACTTAGCGTCACTTAAAATTTTCTTTTCGAAATTTTGGATTAATAAACTATTATTAAAAAATTATTAAAGACAGAGGCATCCACAAACGCTTATACTCGTCAACACTAAGGTAAGGTTTGGCTTGGGGGTGGTTTTTTAGATCCAATTAGTCGCGTTTAAGAATTGTGCCAAGTTCGTTGGGCGCGCAGACACTAGATCGTTTAGGTCGCATGTTTGGTTGAATGGGATGCCTATCTTGGCGGCATGTTCACCTATTGGCCAGTGCCCCGTGTAAACAGCTATTGTTCGGGCAATGTCCGTACGGGACAGTAGGAGAAGGTTGTTGGGTTTGCTTTGGTCGTAGGCCGGCCATGTACTTCTGGCTGTCCTACACGTTGTTAACCCCTTCCATCAAGCCTGGGCTGAGGTTAGGAAGTGGGTGTAAAGGTCTCTTTTAACCGTATTAAGGGGGATCTCTACATCTTCCGCCAGCGTGGGGTCCATGCTTGAGCCTCCCCTTGCTAGTGTAATATCCACATAGTACATAGCACATTGCTCTTTGTGTATATATGGTATTCATATTATTTTTTTATATAAATGTTGATAAATGCAATTATGCATTTATGCATTTATTAATTTAGTTCAAAGAATTATCAAATCGATAATTTAATGAACTCGATAATAAATTAATGCAAACGTTAGGTCTATAAAACCTAAATGTTTACACAAGTCTTTCTGACCGGAGGTTGCGAAAGAAATATCAATAATATAAAGCAATGTAAAGAATGAAATATGAATTAACAATCAGTCGCAGAAAATCCCTCAAACTAATAACACTTATAATTAAGTACATTTTGTCAAACATATAATAATATAATAAAGTTATTAAATAAGTATTAAAATTATTCATTTATTCGACGTTCGTGAGTCTAAATACTGATAATAAAAACATTACATTGGTGTCAGGTGTGGGGTCCTTTTTTTTTTTAAAAAAAAAGGTCTTCCTGATATTAAATTTTTAATTTAATTAATAATATAATTCGCGATAAATTTCAATAATTAATATACAGAAATAAAATAAAAGTGATTATAGTTAATTATACAGTATATTACAAAATTGTATAATAACCATCGAAAAAATTCAACAAAATCTACCAGATCTTCAAATTCATCAAACTTTTCAACAAAAATTCAACAAAATCTACAAGATCTTCAAATTCATCAAACTTTTCAACAAAAAATTCAACAAAATCTTTAAATTGATAAAGCAACTTTTCAAATTCATCAAAGAAATTTATCAACATCTACAAATTCATCATCATTACACTCAAATCAACAAATTCTGCAACTCAACAGTCCCAACGATCAACGAACATCGAATATTTTTTCCAACAATAAAAAAAAAAATATATACACATATTATAAAAATTATGTTAATATCAAAGTAAGTTTTTTGTTTTCATATTCTATTAAATTTTCGAAATTGAGCAAACAAAATATATTTAAATTATTACAAAAAAAAAATATTAAAAAAAAATGTTTTGCGTGTTTTAATTCATATCTGGAAATTTTAATTGATCAGAAGATTATTTTTAAAATTTAACTAAAGTTACCATAATCCAATTGTACATTATTGGTTTTTCTCATTACTTTCTATGTCAGAAAATAAAAAATTCGATATTAATCTTAGTTTACGTAATAGACAAATTCCAAAAACGCCAGATAACGACAATTCTTCAGAAGAAGAAATAATTGAAGAAATAATTAATAATAACTCGTCAATTAATAATACTGAAATTATGGCTAGTTTAAATGTAGATCACGCTATTAAACTTATACCTGAGTTTAAAGGTGATACTCAGAATTTAGACAAATTTTTAAATTGTGTTGATATGTTTTCAGAAAAGTTAACTAAAACTGAAGACAAAACATTTTTAGTCTATATAATCAAAACTAAATTAAGTGGGGAAGCATATGATATTGTAAAATATCAGGATGCAAATTCATGGGAAGAAATAAAGAAAGTATTAAAGCAAAATTTCTCTTGTACAAAATCAATTCAACAATTGCAATTAGAATTAAGTAATTGTAGGCAATATATGAGCGAAGATATTCGTACATTTGCCTAGAGCAAATTCTATCACTCTTAAATAAAACCAGTACAAGTGAACAAAATGCAGAAATTGCTAAAGCGCTAATAAATCTAAATGAAAAATCTGCATTAAACTCTTTTCAAAATGGTTTAAAAGAACCAATTAAATTAATCATAAAAGCTAGCAGATTTTGTAGTTTAAATGAAGCCATTAATGCTGCAGTTTGTGAAGAAAATAATTTGAAAATTAAAAGAAATTTCTATTCTAATTCTAATTATAAAAAACCTAATCCAAATTTTAATAAATCTAATTATGGAAATAGAAATGAAGAACATAGACCAACTCATTTTCATAGATCCTCAAATCTACCTCAATTTAATCAAATTAATAATATTCAAAAGGCATGCAATTATTGCAAAAAACCAGGTCATTTAATATCAGAATGTAGAAAAAGGGAATATAATAATAAAAAAAAAATTTCTGAAAATAATAAGCAAAATGAATCTAAACCTAGTTCAACTACCAATTCGGAAAACTACTCAAGGCCAGGTTCGTCAGGCATCCGCAACCAGGCCAAGGATATAAAGTAGGATGTTTTAAAAATAATGCCCTTCATAATTTACAAATAACAAGTTCAAAATCAAGCAATTTCACTATTGAAAATCCTATAAATAAGATTAAGCCACAAATCTCAAATTCAATTTCAAAATCTGATAATTTAGTGACAAAAGTCTCCAAATCAAAAAATAAATCCAAATCTAAATCTAAATCAATAAATTTGTTAAAGATTTAATTATTGATCTAAATCAATAACTAAATCTTTAACAAATTCTGAAAATACAAATTCTGAAAATACGAATTTTTCAAGTGCAGATAAAATAAATAAACATGAAAATAATAAAATTTTTATAAATCAAACAAAAAATCGTACCTTTTCAAGCACTTTATCTCTAAAAATAAAAGGAACTACAAAAATCAATACAAATTTTCTATTAGATTCTGGAGCAGGAGTAAGTTTAATAAAAGTCGATTAAAAGATGATACTGAAGTTATAATTTCATCTATTGAAATCAAAGGTATTGCACCAGAGCCTCTACAAACTCTAGGGTTAACCAAGTTATTTATTCAAATTCCTGGTCAACAGAATTCTTATTTTCCAATTCAATTTCATATAGTTCCATCTGACTTCCCTATACTCGAAGATGGTATCATAGGGGAGGATTTTCTTAAAATTACAAATGCATTAATTGATTACAGTAATAATAGAGCTAAATTTCATTTCCATAAACACGAAGTTTCAATCAATTTTCTAAATCACATTACACAAGTTTGTATTCCACCTCGTACTGAAAAAATAATTAAATTTGGTCCTGTTTCTTTTGAGAAAGAATCACTAGCTATAGTACAAGAAAGTTCTACCAATGGTTTATTTGTATCAAATACTATTGTTAAACCTGAAAATGTTTATGTTTACATTAGTATTTTAAATTCAAATGAACACGAAATTGAAATTAATAATCACTTAAAAATTAAATTCGTTCCACTTTCAAACTATAACATTTATAATTTATCAGAAAATAATATTGAAAATATAATAGAAAATCGTTTAAAAAATCTACAAAAACAATTAAATTTAAATCATCTCAACAGCGAAGAAAAAAATAGTATTCTAGAAATTTGTAGAAATTATAATAAATTATTTCATTTAGACGGTGATTTTTTAACCACTACTAATGCAATAAAACATCAAATAAAAACTTTACCTGATAAATCAGCTGTAAATGTGAGACCATACAGATTAGCTGAGGTTCACAAAGCTGAAATCAAAAATCAAGTAGATGAGATGTTAAAGCAGGGTGTGGTAGAACATAGTGACAGTCCATGGAATAGTCCACTTTTGGTAGTACCTAAAAAACCTGATGAAAAGGTTAATAAAAAATGGCGCGTTGTCGTAGACTATCGAAAAGTTAACGATATCACAATTTCAGATTCATATCCACTACCTAATATCGAAGATATTCTTGGGCAATTAGGCGAGTCCAAATATTTTTCAACATTAGACTTAGCCAGTGGATTTCATCAAATTGAAATGGATGAAAATGACAAATCCAAAACTGCTTTTAGTACTCCCTATGGTCATTATCAATTCACTAGAATGCCTTTTGGACTTATAAATGCTCCAACAACGTTTCAAAGACTTATGAATATCGTTCTAACAGGTTTACAAGGCATAAGATGTTTTGTATATCTAGACGATATCGTTATTTATGGCCGAAATCTTCAAGATCACAATAAAAAATTAATAGATGTTTTAAAAGTACTTGAAAAACATAATCTAAAACTACAGCCATCTAAATGCAAATTTTTGCATAAAGAAGTTACATATTTAGGTCATATTATAACATCTGATGGTATTAAACCTGATGAAAAAAAAATATCAGCAATACAAAATATTTTACCACCACAAAATCAGAAACAGATTAAATCATTCTTAGGTCTTGTAGGCTATTATAGAAAGTTTATTTCAAATTTTTCGGTTTTAACAAATCCATTAAATAAATTATTAAAAAAAGATGTATCATTTATTTGGGATGATATTGTGACGAAGCTTTTCGAAAGCTTAAGCTTGCAATTACACAATATCCAGTATTAAGTTACCCAAATTTTGAAAAAGAATTTTATGTAACTACAGACGCGAGTAACTCAGCTATCGGTGCTGTGTTATCACAAAAAAATTTAATAAATGGTAAAATAATTGATCAACAAATTGCTTTTGCTAGTAGAACTTTAAATAAAGCAGAACGCAACTATTCTACAATCGAAAAGGAAGCCTTAGCATTAGTATGGGCAGTAGGTTATTACAGACCTTATTTATACGGCCGAAAATTTACCATTATCACAGATCATAAGCCACTAGTGTGGATTTTTAATATCAATAATCCTACTTCCAGGATAATGCGATGGCGCATTAAAATGGAAGAATTCGATTATATTGTTATACATAAAGCAGGTAATTTAAATACAAATGCTGATGCTTTATCTAGATTAGAAACAAATCAAATTAATGTTATCACAAGATCAAAATATAAATTAAATAAATCTAATAATTAAATAAATCTAATAATATAAATAATAAATCTGATGTATAATGAATTCTGAAACTAATTTAAATATTAATAACGAAACAATTAATTTTGATAATAAATTAATACAATTAAACGAAAAATCTGATATAATATCCATTTTAAATGAATATCACTCAAGTCCCATAGGCGGACATCAAGGCGTGTCGCGTACATTAACTAGAATCAAAGAAAAATACTACTGGAAAAATATGAAGAAAGATATAATTAAATTTATATCATCTTGTGAAATTTGTCAAAAGAATAAAGTAAATATTAAAACAAAAATACCAATGAAAATTACAGATATACCATTTAAACCATTTGAAAAAATTTCATTAGATATTGTAGGTCCTATGCCTGAGACTATTTCTGGGAATAAAAATATTTTAACCTTTCAAGATCAGCTTACTAAATTTATATTAGCAATACCAATTTCTAATCAAGAAGCTGTAACAATAGCAGATGCTTTTGTAAGAAAAGTTATTTGTATATTCGGTACACCTAAAATTTTACTTACAGACCAGGGTACAAATTTTCTAAGTGATTTGTTCAAAAATGTTTGCAAATTGCTCAAAATAAAAAAAATAAAACTATGAAAATCGGTAGAAAATTAAAGAAAGTACATAATAATTTGCTCAAACATTTCGTAACTTGAATACTTTCACATATAAGTATATATATATATATATCAATATCATAAATAAAAAACTGTTATATTTTTAGAATTTTCATTCTACTCATCGTAGTGGAAAATACTGTGAATGGAATATATAGCAAAATTCCAATTGATCCAGATACAGGATTATTTTTGGAACCAATAGGAGAATATCGTATTGCATTAAAACATTGGAGAATTATCGTATTTTTAAATTTGGAACCTCTAAATGAAAATATCAAAGATTTACTTTCTAATTTTTTGAATCTAAAAATAATCTGCAATACAATCAAAGAAAAACGTCCTGAAGATCATTGTATCACAACTATTCATATGTTAAATAACTCTTTATCAGAAATTAAACGAAATTACTATAATTTAGATCAAATATTTTTACATAAAAGACAAAAACGAGGTCTATTTAATGCAGGTGGCTATATTTTAAAACAAGCCTTCGGTTTAATGGACTCAGAAGATTCAAAATGAATAGAAAACAAAATAAATGAAATTTCGGAATCTAATCAAATTTTAACACATACCCAAGAATAACAATTATCTTTACTTAAAAATACCATTGATACTTTTCACAATGTTAGTCAATATGTACACAAAAACTATAAAATATTAAGAGATTTAATTCCTAAAATTAACGATTTAACCAATTATCAAAAACTTCTTCATGAATTTGATGAATCATCAACTATTCTTTCTCTTGCAATTCAAGCTGTAGCAGAAGCACAAAATAACATATTAAACTCTATAATGAAGTCTATGGAAAATAAAATAGATTTGCATATTATTCATCCGGAAACTATTATCAATGCTATAACGCAAATTAAACTCATATTAAAAGAAGTTGAAATCCCTACAGAAATTTCTATGAACAATTTTTTTAACTTATTAAAATGTTTAGATATTGAAGCGAAAGCTACAGATAATCGACTCATTTTTGAATTACGTTTGCCTCTAGTACTAAATAAAATTTATAATATAAATAAAGTTTATCCAATTCCTATGTTGTATAATAATAATACATATTATTACATAAATTTCGAACAACAATATGTAGCGATAGATTTAGAATATTCAAATTTTATAGGTCTATCATTCTCAGATTTCTCAAATTGTAAACAAATAGTAAATTATAACCATAAAACTTATTTATGCAAAGCAAATTTACCTATTAAAAATTCCAATACATGTTTAGCACAAACAATTTTGAAAAATAAAAGTAACATGCTATGTGATGTTAGAGTATTCAATTTAAAAAATGAATTATGGATTAAACTTGAAGAGCCAAATAAATGGATTTTTATAACTCCAGAAAAATCAAATATTAAATTAATTTGCAATAATAAATTCAAAATAGATTCAATTGAAAAAACTGGCATAATACAACTTTCTGAAGATTGTACAATGGAAAGTAAAAATATTAAATTAATAACAGTACAATTGTTAAACCAAACCCTTCCTATAGAAGAACAAATATTAAATTTTATACCTATAAATAAAGCTTTTAATCTTAATATAACTGATCAAATAAAGTTACCAGATATTGAAAAATCTCTAATAGACTCAAATAATAAATTACATTATCTAAGTAAAAGCGTGCAGGATATAGAATATGAAATGAAAAAACATAGAAATACAGATTATAAAAATAATTTAAATAATAAAATAAAAATATATTCATTTTCAGCTAATATTTTATTAATTATCATAATTATATTATTGTATTTAGTAAAAAAATATATTAAAGTTACATGTAATAAAATAAAAATTGAAAATAATGTGGATGAGACTCCCCTATAAAAAGAAAAAAAAAATTATATATATATACTTAATCTTAACATTTATTTTTTATATTTTAATAAAAAAAATTTTCAATAAAAATTTTTTTCATAAGGAGGGAGGATTGTAATATCCACATAGTACATAGTACATATTATTTTTTTATATAAATGTTGATAAATGCAATTATGCATTTATTAATTTAGTTCAAAGAATTATCAAATCGATAATTTAATGAACTCGATAATAAATTAATGCAAACGTTAGGTCTATAAAACCTAAATGTTTACACAAGTCTTTCTGACCGGAGGTTGCGAAAGAAATATCAATAATATAAAGCAATGTAAAGAATGAAATATGAATTAACAATCAGTCGCAGAAAATCCCTCAAATTAATAACACTTATAATTAAGTACATTTTGTCAAACATATAATAATATAATAAAGTTATTAAATAAGTATTAAAATTATTCTTTTATTCGACGTTCGTGAGTCTAAATACTGATAATAAAAACATTACACTAGTTCATCCGCCACTTCGTTTCCGTGTATGTTCTTGTGACCTGGAACCCAGATTAGAGTAACGTTCGCTACGTTGCTTAAGGATACAAGCTCATCTGAGCATTTTTTGACTAGTTTTGAGGATATTAAAGCGGAGTTAAGGGCCAGAATAACAGCCTGGCTATCCGTCGCCACCGATATATTGTATTTGGGAGAGCTGTCTTCTCTCGCAAATTGGCATGCTTTCCAGATTGCTAACATTTCCGCCTGGAAAACGCTGGACTTATCCGGAAGTCGGAATTTTTTCATGTTTATGAAATATATTTTAAATAAAAAATCAAATTGTGATTAATAATATACAGTTTTATTAAAAATACTAATATTTTTTAAAATATATTCCAGCCACGTGTCCCCCTTTATAAATCCCCTTTCTACAATTATTCTACTTCAATGCGCAAACCACTACATAAGCAGTCAAATTTCTATGTATGCAAAAGTACTACACTAAATTTATAATACAACGCATCCTTAAATTCTATTATCTAATTTAAAAAAACGCATATATCCCTTTAAGAAACCAATCGTAAACGAACCGCCGGCGAAGTCTTTTCTTCATATATGAGTTCGTTTCCGAAACGCCTTGGCAGTTCGTTTGCGAACCGGAAACGTAAATGTTAGAATAAGAACAGTAGAAAAATAACGTAACGCCAAGAGTTCTCCAAAATCGGTTCGTTTACGAAACGCCGTAACGAATCGTTTTGGAACCGCCAAATAATGAACGTTTACGAAAGGCCACAACGATTCGTTTTGGAACCGCCATATTCGGTACGTTTACGAACTGATTTTATTTTTTTTTTTTTTTTTTTTTGGCATTTATTGCAACTTATATAAGACAATTGTGAAACAGAAAAAAATATTTAATTACAAATTAATTCTATACTTGCTACTTAAATTTAAATTAATTTAAAAAAAATGTTACGCATTCTAATTCCTGCCTTCTATTGGATTTCCATAGGCGATCTTTTGAATATTTTGAAACCAATTCTTTTTTATATTAATTACTTACACATTCTAAAAATAATTTGAAATTATTATTCAAACATAAGTGAATCCTCTATATTAAACATCGTATTTAAATTTACATTTAATTATATATATTCATTACAGTGAATGAATGTTCTGGAAAATTTCGATGATGACCAAACCAGGAAAAGCTGCATGCAATTTCGTTAAAGTTTTTGTTCACTTTTATTATTTAATATATTAATTTTAATTATAAAATACAAAATGACTCACTATTTTTTTTATTATTTTAAAACACAATAAAAGTAGAGAAACAACCTTCTCCACTTGGTCTTTACTTTGGTATAAAATTATTTCTATGTGTAATGTATAATATGAAATGTCAAAAAAAAAATATTTCCTTGTCAAACTATCAGTTTCCTTGTCAAACTATCAAAGTGAAACCGTTGCGAACCACTTTTCTCGCAATGTGAAAGTGAATGTGAAAGTGAAATATATATATTACGAAGTAATCCGTGAAATTAGGTATATTAGTGTTATTCATAAAAATATTAATATTAAAGTCCTAGAAAAAAAAAATTTAAATCCTGATTTTTGTATTAATTATTTTTATAATATACATTTTCAACCAAAAAATTAAAAACGTTTGTTTGTTTTATTTTTAATTAAAAAAAATTCCAGTTTTTTATTTATATGGATAAAATCAGTACATAAACGAACCGTATTGGTGATTCGCTAGAGAACCGCCTTGGCGATTCGCAAGCGAACCGCTAAAATGTAGTCTAGGCGGCGTACTAATCCATACAAAACACTTTTTTTTTATTTTCTTATTTCAACACTTACGTTTACGGTCCGCTACATAAGAAATGACTTCGCCAGCGGTTCGTTTACGGTTCGCTTTTCAAAAGGAAATTTAATTAAATATAGTGTTTATATTTAAATTAATTGAATAAATGATGCCAAAAGCATCAACGCTTCAAAAAAGTAGAAAGTAGATATACTCGCGCGTGCGACAAGCGTGCGTGCGTTTGAAATATTATATTTAAAGTAGTTCCATAAATGATGCCAAACGCATCAACGCTTCAAAATAGTAGAAAATAGATCTACTTCGCGCGTGCATCAAGCGTGCATGCACTTGACAAAATATATTTAAAGTTTTTCCATATATTTTCATATATTCTACTGAATCTGTCAACGTTTACGCGCGTATGCACGCGTCTATTCTGTTTCTCTCTTCATTCTCTCTTCATTCATTTCGAATATTCCGAACCCGCCTACAATGTCAAAAAAACGTTATTTTATTCATTCTATTTATTCTAGTCCTTCCATTCCGTGTTCTTTTATTTATTCGGAATACAATTTTTTCGTACTAAGTAGAAAGGTAGAAGAAAAGGAATATTCTTTATTGTAACCTCAAATTTTGAAGGAAAAACTATTTTTTTTAATTTAAACATGACTATAATAATAAGAAATATACTTTAAAACTATAATAATTTAAATTAATCCTTGCATATATTATTATGTAAACAAAAGAAAATATTTAATTTTACATATGACAAACAATATTCCATTTCCATTTATTCCTTTTTCATTCTTTTAATCGAGTGCGTTTGGAATATTCTGGCATGACGTCTTCAATATTCTATTCCTTCTATTCCTTCCACAGAATGAATAAAAGAAAACACTCAAAATGTAAGTAGAAGCTGAAAAAAAAATTTAGTTGTGAAAATTTACGAATGGAAGCATGACACCTAGCGGAATTTTTGAGAACTTGAATAAATAGATAAAAATTGTTTACATCTGTCATTTTATATGTAAATTTTAATGGTGATTTAATAAAATTAAAATTGAAAGCATTAAAAAAGTGGTAAATAATATAATTAAAAAATTAATAATATACAAAAATATATAATTAAGAAAATCTGCAGAAAAAATTTATAAAAAAGGTATGCATAATGAAATTTATATTTATATTACAAAATTATAAATTTTCTTTTGTTTAAATCAGTAATCAAAATATACTACAATATCTGCAAAACGAATTAAGAGGTGAATATTATCTCTGCAATTCAAATTCCTGATTTTTTTTTTCGAAGCTAGTTTTTTACAAACAATTTTTCTCCACACGTCCCTCTGCTTGGCCAATGTTCGCCAGTTTCTTATGCACATTTTCCTTAAATCCTCCTCTACCGCTTCTAGCCATTTCTTCCTTGGTCTGCCTCTTCTTCGATTTCCATCCGGATATTTTATAAAAATTGCTTTCACAGCTCTATTTTCCGGCGTCCTTATTATATGACCCAGCCACCTTAATCTCTGCGCTTAAATAAATCGCATAATGTTTCGATGGTCAACAAGGTAATCTAATTCATGGTTGTATCTTGTTCTATACGTTATCTTGTTTCTCAATATCTTTCGCTCAAAAATTAATAATTGATTAATTTCGGCTGCTTTCAAAATCAACGTCTCACAGCCAAATGCGTGTATTGGTCTTATTAGAGTTTTATGCATTCTGTACTTTACATTTCTCTATATTAGTTTAGATCTAAATAGTTTTAGATTTGCATAAAATGCTATGTTCGCAGAATGTATTCGTTCTTGTACTGCTACCGCCGAATCACCATCACTACTAAAAATTAGACCCAGATATTTCAACGAGTTCACTAATTCAAAATTATGTTAACCTATAACAAGATCCTGTGCCTTCTATTTGATCTCGTTCTTAAGAAGTATTTGGTTTTCTCCGAGTTGATTTTTAGACCTACTGTCTCTGCTTTTTTTCCAATTCAATAAATTTTTGATTAAGCTCTCTTATAGTTCTTGCTATAAGTGCCACATCATCCCCAAAGGCAGCTAGCTGGGAATTCTTATTCATTATTGTAGATTTTGCATTAACCTCTTCAACTACAAAATGAAGCACAAGGTTAGGTTAAATATTAATGTGGACAGCGAGTCTCCTTGTTTTACTCATGACATGACCGAAAATTCGTCGGATAATTTTCCCTGAATGAGAACTTTTGATGTGGTACTACTAAGTGTTATTTGTACTAGTCTAATTAACTTAGCTGGTATTCCAAGCTGTAACAGGGTGCTACCTCTTCAACTACAAAATGAAGCACAAGGTTAGGTTAAATATTAATGTGGACAGCGAGTCTCCTTGTTTTACTCATGACATGCCCGAAAATTCGTCGGATAATTTTCCCTGAATGAGAACTTTTGATGTGGTACTACTAAGTGTTATTTGTACTAGTCTAATTAACTTTGTACTAGTCTAATTAAATTTTAATAAGCCATTCCTTTCTTTTCGCCAAGCAATATTCATTAAACTATTGTTTCAGAAAAATTATTAAAGACAGAGGCATCCACAAAAGCACAAGGTTAGGTTAAATATTAATGTGGACAGCGAGTCTCCTTGTTTTACTCATGACATGACCGAAAATTCGTCGGATAATTTTCCCTGAATGAGAACTTTTGATGTGGTACTACTAAGTGTTATTTGTACTAGTCTAATTAACTTAGCTGGTATTCCAAGCTGTAACAGGATGCTACCTCTTCAACTACAAAATGAAGCACAAGGTTAGGTTAAATATTAATGTGGACAGCGAGTCTCCTTGTTTTACTCATGACATGCCCGAAAATTCGTCGGATAATTTTCCCTGAATGAGAACTTTTGATGTGGTACTACTAAGTGTTATTTGTACTAGTCTAATTAACTTTGTACTAGTCTAATTAAATTTTAATAAGCCATTCCTTTCTTTTCGCCAAGCAATATTCATTAAACTATTGTTTCAGAAAAATTATTAAAGACAGAGGCATCCACAAAAGCACAAGGTTAGGTTAAATATTAATGTGGACAGCGAGTCTCCTTGTTTTACTCATGACATGACCGAAAATTCGTCGGATAATTTTCCCTGAATGAGAACTTTTGATGTGGTACTACTAAGTGTTATTTGTACTAGTCTAATTAACTTAGCTGGTATTCCAAGCTGTAACAGGGTTCTACCTAGGGCTTCCACTTTTCAAAAATCGTTTAGCGGGACAATAAGCACAAAGTTACTATGTAACCACCCCACTCATACCACAAAGCAAAACTATTCGAACGTTTACTTTTTTAATTTATTTGCAATCAAAAAATTTGATTTTGTCGATAATCATTTATTAAATTAAATAAGTTATAAATTAAAATATAAAATCACATTTGTTACAAAATAAAATCCCATTTTCATTTTAAGTATTAAATACTTATACTTTTTGCAAAAATTTAAAAATACATACATAAGTAATAAGAACTAAAACAATTTGAAATTATAAATTTTCATTTTGTTGTAATCAAAAATATGATAAAGGAATAGTTTATTAATCCAAAATTTCGAAAAGAAAATTTTAAGAAAAATAATAAATAAAAAATAATATTTTATACACTAAGTGTATTGCTGATTAGACTTAGCGTCACTTAAAATGCAGCGTTCTACTTTGGTTTAAAGAAATTTTCGAAACTCGAGACGTCGTTTTAAAATTTTCCTCTATCATGAGTTCGGATTCTAAATTTTAATAAGCCATTCCTTTCTTTTCGCCAAGCAATATTCATTAAACTATTGTTTCAGAAAAATTATTAAAGACAGAGGCATCCACAAACGCTTATACTCGTCAACACTAAGGTAAGGTTTGGCTTGGGGGTGGTTTTTTAGATCCAATTAGTCGCGTTTAAGAATTGTGCCAGGTTCGTTGGGCGCGCAGACGCTAGATCGTTTAGGTCGCGTAGGTTGCAGCTGCCAAGTGAGCGGTATCTGGCTCTTGCCAAAGCAGGCGAGTTGCACACGAAGTGTGCCACCGTTTCTTTCTCGCTTGGTTCTTTGCAGCTGCGGCATGTTTGGTTGAATGGGATGCCTATCTTGGCGGCATGTTCACCTATTGGCCAGTGCTCCGTGTAGACAGCTATTGTTCGGGCAATGTCCGTACGGGACAGTAGGAGAAGGTTTTTGGTTTTGCTTTGGTCGTAGGCCGGCCATGTACTTCTGGCTGTCCTACACGTTGTTAACCCCTTCCATCTAGCCTGGGCGGAGGTTAGGAAGTGGGTGTAAAGGTCTCTTTTAACCGTATTAAGGGGGATCTCTACATCTTCCGCCAGCGTGGGGTCCATGCTTGAGCATCCCCTTGCTAGTTCGTCCGCCACTTCGTTTCCGTGTATGTTCCTGTGACCTGGAACCCAGATTAGAGTGACGTTCGCTACGTTGCTTAAGGATACAAGCTCATCTGAGCATTTTTTGACTAGTTTTGAGGATATTTAAGCGGAGTTCAGGGCCAGAATAGCAGCCTGGATATCCGTCGGCACCGCTATATTGTATTTGGGAGAGCTGTCTTCTCTCGCAAATTGGCATGCTTTCCAGATTGCTAACATTTCCGCCTGGAAAACGCTGGACTTATCCGGAAGTCGGATTTTTTTTGCTATGTTGCATGATTCGGAGAAGACCCCCGCACCTACACAACAGTCCATCTTTGAACCATCTGTGTAGAGTACCGTGTCAAAGCCCCTTAGTACGTTTCCCTCATTCCATTCCTTTCTGGTTGGAATTTTTACACTGAAACTCTTGTTCAGTTCCAATTTAGGGGTAGTGTAGTCCGTGGATGTGGGGACCAGCTTCTTGTCGATCGTTTCAAGATTTTGCTGTGCCCATAAGGTTTTTCCCGCCAGTACCCAATTTTTTTGAGTCTGACCGCACTGTTTGCGGCTATTAGTTTGATATGGAGGTCTAGTGGGAGAAAGCAAAGGATTGCAGTCAGTGCATCACTTGGTGTTGTTCTTAACGCTCCCGTAATGCACATACATGCCCCCCTCTGAACTCTACCTAGCTTGGTACAGTTGTATTTCTTTCTCATTGCTGGCCACCAAACTATTGAGCCGTATGTGAGGATGGGGCGTACAATTGCGGTGTACATCCATAAAACCATACGCGGTTTGAGTCCCCATTTTTTACCAAGCATCTTCTTGCATGAATATAAAGCTACATAGGCCTTCTTGGCTCTATTTTCGATATTGAGTTTCCAACTCAGTTTGGAGTCAAGTACCACACCGAGGTACTTTACCGTTGAGGTTAGGTGCAGCATCACTCCATCCAAACTAGGACAGGTAAAGACCGGAATTTTGGTTCTCGTAGTGAAAAGCATCAGCTCCGTTTTAGCCGGGTTAGCACGCAGGCCACAACTTTTGGCCCATCTGCTGACGCTGCCCAGGGCTTTACCCATGATTTCACTCATTATGTGGAGATATATGCCAGAAACTAAAATTACTAGGTCGTCGGCATACGCCACCGCCTTAGTTGTGGAATAAAAACACCGTCTTTGTAATAAATAATAATTGATTGTTTGTACCATAAAATATTTGCTTTTCGCATTGCATAACAAGAACAATATTTACTAAAATATAAAATATTGTTCTAGTTAAATTTGTATTATTAAATTGTGTCAATAATTTAATAATGCTTAGTGCGCAATTTTGCCGACTATGCAATTCTGGATATGAAAACAAACAATTAATAATAATTAATATTGAGTGCAATTACTCAATCATAAATTAATTATGTTATTAATAAAACAAAGTTCGTTTACATTTTTATGTAAACAAAGGCCGGCAAAGTAATATTTGCCTATAAATACTTTGATTTTCTGGTAATTCAGAGGGTCGAAATTTATTCAGCTTACAGTTAACAGCTTTCAAAACAGAAAGTTTTGTACAAGGCTAATTTGTTAATATAAGCTTTGAATAAATAAATAGTAAAATTAGACTTAAATAAATATATTTGAAGTTTTATTTAAATTACTATTACTTAGTACGCTCCCAGTTCAATAGAAAAATATATTATATAGATTGGCTATAGCCAGAATATAATATATCCTATACATTTGAACATAACATTGGCGCAGCCGGTTAACCAAGAACTACGTTTCTTGGTAGAACCACCACATTTTTTTAGGACCACTGTTTGAAGTTCTTTTTGGGAAAATAAAAAAAAAATCAGGATTTTGTTCACGGACAAAAAACCAAAAGAAGAACAAAAAGGCAGTTTTTGGAAATCAAGCAGCGGCCTTTGTTTACATTTTTATGTAAACAAAGGCCGGCAAAGTAATATTTGCCTATAAATACTTTGATTTTCTGGTAATTCAGAGGGTCGAAATTTATTCAGCTTACAGTTAACAGCTTTCAAAACAGAAAGTTTTGTACAAGGCTAATTTGTTAATATAAGCTTTGAATAAATAAATAGTAAAATTAGACGTAAATAAATATATTTGAAGTTTTATTTAAATTACTATTACTTAGTACGCTCCCAGTTCAATAGGAAAATATATTATATAGATTGGCTATAGCCAGAATATAATATATCCTATACATTTGAACATAACATTGGCGCAGCCGGTTAACCAAGAACTACGTTTCTTGGTAGAACCACCACATTTTTTTAGGACCACTATTTGACGTTTTTTTTGGGAAAATCAAAAAAAATCAGGATTTTGTTCACGGACAAAAAACCAAAAGAAGAACAAAAAGGCAGTTTTTGGAAATCAAGCAGAGAGCAATTTTATAAAGCAGCCTACAACGAGCACGTCAGTATCAAATACAATGAAATACAAAAAATATACAAATAAACACCCTTGCACTTCGCGTGAAGCGAACATGGGATAAGCACGACGCATTTTTTGCGTAGCTTCTGTTTTAAATTGTATAATTATTATTTTTTTTGTATAAAAACTTTTTTGGGGTATTAAAGAAGAGTTGTAGAATTTTTCTAGTTGTTTTACCCCGGATTATTATTGTAATTTTTTTTTAACAAATAGATGTATAATTAATTTTGAAAAAAAAATTGTCTTAAATTTTTTTTAATATACAAATAGATGTATAATTAGTTTTAAATAAAAATCATTTTTTAATATGTATAGTTAGTAATATATAGTTAGTTTTCTTTTTCTAGTAAAATATATTCATTTTCGAAAAAAAATTTTTACATAAGAAAAAAAATGAAGTTAAATTAAAAATTGTCATACAAAATTAGTTATGTTTTTTTATGTGTAATTTATTTTGGGGTTGTTGCATTGTCATTTTTTTCGGTATTTGAGAAAAAAAATTTTTTATAAATATGTTTTTTGGCTAGTTAATCAAAAAAAAATTGTCAAAAATGTTAGTTAATAGGAATATTTATTTTATATTAAGAGTCTCGCGATTTTTTAAAGAGTTTTCTCTATATAATTTTTAATTTGGTAATATGGGTTTTTTCAAAAATTGAGAACCCGACTCTGGATTTACAAAATTTTCTATATCTGGCTGCAGAAGCTTATTATGCAACTGAATTTAGAGGAAGAAGTTTTGTCCTAAACAATCTTATAAGAAGTAAATTAAAAGGAAAAGCGAATGCCCTTTCCAACATAGAAATATTCTTTGAGTATATAGAACAGAAGAAGTTATAATATAAATTTGCCCCTACAAGCTATGTCACCAAGTTTTTGAGAATTTTTAGAGCATTACTTGTCAAAAATTTGCAAATGATTGTCAAAAATTTGCACATTTTATATAGAAATATATGAAATATTTCTCTTTACCCCCAACAAAAAAATGCTTCACTTTATTTTAACTATAGCATCTCCTGTTCTATATACTCTAAGGAAATATTATAGATTTTGAGGAATTTAAAAATGTCTTGTGTGATTACTTTGTACCTTATAAGGACCTTCCTCAATTAGCCAGGGAATTGGAGGAATCTTATCAGGGACAGGATGAAACAGTAGAAAATTTTTGAAGTAGACTCTTGCAAAAGCTGGAGGCCTACACAATTATGGTAGAAAACACTTACCCAGGTGAGGGTAGGGTTCTAAAAGAGGAAATGACGAAAGTAGCAAAACACAGTTTTATAAGAGGATTACTTTCGGAACCATTAAAATTTTATGTGAGATCACAAAATTGCTCAAATTTAAATATAGCAGTACAAAAGGCGATCGAATACGCCAGGGAAAACTACACAAGGAGCAATTTAACAGAAAATCTGCCTAATGATAATGATATTTCCACATTGTTAAAGAAATTATTAATGAAAATGGATGATCAAAAGACAGGTTATCAAAAAAATAAAAATAATGACTCGGTACCAAATAACAAAATAGATTACAGGAATAATATAAATAGCTACAATAGCTATAATAGCAATTTTAGAACAAATATTAAAAATAATTATAGAACTAATAAAAATAATTTAAAATGTTATAGTTGTGGGGAACTAGGTCATACTAGCCGTTTTTGTACAACCTATAGAGAAAATTTAGTGGCGCAAAATTGTGACTGGTGCGACAGCCCAGGACACAGCATTTTTCACTGCTCTGCTAAGAAAAAGTATGAATCGCGTGCTTTAATAAGGGATGAATCAAAACGACCTGATTCATCCCCCAACATTATGTTATTACGAAGACAAAATTTACAGGAAAAAACTTATAAAGAAAATATTGAATTACCAATGAATATATCAAAAATAGATGAAGCAAAGTTTCCAAATGACAATGGAGCTCAGGTTATCATAATGAATAGAAATTCATTTAAAATTGAGGAAAAAAGTAATAAAAATAATGCATATAATACGCCACAGGGGCATAGTAAAACATTGAGAAATTGTAATGAAGAATTTTGTAGTAATAATGAAATAGATAATGAATATGAAGTAATTAATATGGAGAAAAGAATACCCAGAGATGGTAGTTCTAATTATAATAATTTATATAAAAAATGCAATATTCAGGGTGCGTCAAAATTACAGGAAATTTCGAGTACCATAAATAAGCAAAAGGCGATAGAAGTTCCTTTTGTTAAAACCCCAATTAGGAAACCTGAAGCAAATTTATGTTCATTTCAACCTTGCAGTAGTACCACGCTTGGGTGCTACCCAAACAATTTAGTATTGATGAATTCGGCATTCAAAAAACCAGTTTTAAAAGAAATGGAAAACAAGTGTAATCCTATAAATTTTTGTGGAGAAAATAAATTAAAAAACAACAGTGTAATAAATAAAATGAAACAATCCGAAGTAATAGAAGAATATAATGTAGTAGAAGAGAGTAAAAACTTGGACGTAGAAAAAATAGAATATGGAAATGTTATAGAAAAACAGGATGAAAAATTAAAACTATAAGCAATGTAAAAAAACAATGTAGAAGAAACAAAAGTAAGGATAAAAAGATACATAAATATGACGAAAATTCGGAAGAAGCATTAAGTCATATTAGACTTTTAAATAGCAATGAAGAAGTACAGGATAAAAACGAAGAAATGTTAATTTCGAAACTTGAACCTAGTATAATTCCACATCAGGAAAATTATCAAATAATACAATTTAATGAAAATACAGAAAAGTATATTGAAAAGCACGTAGAAAAAATAGAAGCAGAATTTATTCAACAAAGGAAAAGAGTCAAAAAGGGACAAACTTTAATACAAATTTTATTGTAAAAATAAATAATTTAACTCAAAATACTGAAATACAAATAGTAAAGGAAAAATTGAAAGAAAATTGTTCGCTAGCAAATGCGCACAAAACTCATAAATATAGTCCCACAATAATTCCACGAAATTATAAATATTTTAGAAAGCATGCCTAAAATTTTATTAATCAGAAGAAATTCGAAATAATGATTTTTCTAATATGTTAAATTCTAAATCTAGTTTACTATTTATATTTCAATAATAATTATTTGGGAAACTTATACTTATATAATAATAATAATAATAATAATAATATATTTATTACGACATACAAATGAAACGGTAAGTCTCTACAATATGTATATACATTAGATACTTAAGTATTGCAAAAATTGAAAAATTGAAAATGCTCTCAAAATAAAATAAGAAATAACAATTATTAAAATACAATTAGTAGACTAAAAATAAATAAATAAATGAATACAATAAAAAAATTAAAAAAAAAATTAAAAATTATAAAAACTTTACAAAAACGAAGAAAATTTACAAGGGTCACAAAAATACTAAAGATTAAAATAAGATTAAGCTATATCATGTTACTGTAGTGCTCGAAGCAAAGGTCACAAATTTGTTATGCGATGAAGCACACTTAATAGCAACAGGTAACTGATTCCATAAGGAAACAATATTAACAAAGAAGGACAGATGACGTAAATGTGTTTTGTGTTTAGGAACAATAAGATTAAGTGTTCTGGACGATCTCGGAAAAACCAGTTTATTCGCTAAGTACACGGGGGTTTTATAAAAAAGAAGCTTATGCAGAAAACATATGTACCGATAATTCATATAATTAGAGAACACACAGTTTAAGATAGATTTGCTAACATCATGTATTCTATCGAATCTCCGACGGTTGTTAACATACCTAATACAGGAATTAAAGAGTATATTGAGTCTATACCTTTCACCAACATTCATAGACGAGTAAACAACATCACAGTAAAGGAAGTGAGGTACAATCAGCGACACAATCAACTTACGTCTAGAAATAAACGGAATATTATCTGAAAATTTCCAAATTTTACGGAGGACAGCATAAACTTTACAAGATATTGAATCAATGTGATCAGACCACGATAATGTTTTGTTGAATATCACTCCTCGGTTTTTGACTTTATCACAGTATGGTAAAGATTTATAGTTAAGTCGAAGCGCTGGTAATTTAGAAGTATCAACATTTTTAGAAAACAGGACAATTGCTTGAGATTTAAGAGCATTTAGTTTAAGTCCATTTTCATTTGCCCAGAAAGATACCGCATCCAGCTCATCATGTAGCTTTCCAATATATGATGCTAATTCGGAAACTGGGCAACTTAAGTAAAGTTGCGTATCGTCTGCACAAATGATACATTTTGCTTCAGACAGACTCTCTGGAAGATCATTTATAAAGAGGCAGAATAGCAAAGGTCCCAAGATGGATCCTTGAGGTACACCACAAGAAACAGGTACCAAGTTTGAAGTAGCACCATGACAAAACACATACTGAAATCTATCAGTTAAATAACTTTGAATAAGATTTATGGCACTTTGATCAAAATGAAATTTGTTTTTTAGTTTTTGGCACAGTTTTAAGTGATTGATGAAAAATCCAGAAGCAAGAGAATAGTAGAAAAATCCAGAAGCAAGAGAATAGTACACAGTTTATTATCAATTCCAACCGATATATCATCAGTTAAGTTTAAAAATGCTGTTTTGGTACTATGCTTAGATCTAAAACCTGATTGATGTTGATAAAGCAACTTGTTGTTTACCAAATATTTGCATATTTGGTTATGCATAATAAATTCAAAAGCTTTAGATAAGCTATATAGCAAGCTAATTGGGCGAAAATCTGTTACTTGTGGATTTGATTTTTTCGTCACAGGAATTATTTTTGCCACTTTCAAACAATTTGGATAAAGCGACTTAGTTAATATGTTGTTAAAAATGTAAACTAGGTGCGGCAATATCACAGGTAACAATATTCTGATAAATTTGATCTGAATTTCATCAGGCCCTACTGCCTTGGATTTAATATGCTCAATAGCATCAAACACGTCGTTTACAGTAATACAATGAAAAGAAAAATTATTAGAATTGGTACTATCTTGGTTATTTTCACACAAAACATCATTATTATTATTATTATTATTATTATCACTGGTCACATTAACAGGTGTTACACAAAAGAGTTTATTAAGCTCATTAACATCAAAACTTTCAAATTCATCACCAGGCTGTTTATTGTGAATGCCGAAAGTAGATACATTTTTCCAGAAATCTTTCGAGGACAATTTGGTATCTAGTTTTTCTGAAAAATAAGCTTTTTTCGCCTTGCGAACTAATAGTGTGGCTTTATTTCTCAGACTAGTATATTTGATCCAATTTTCATAAGTTTTAGTATATTTCCAAAGATCGTAAGCTAAATCACGATCCGCTGTGATTTTATTAATTTCAGCATCAAAATAAGGAATGTATTTTGCATTTTTGTTTATAGTACGAAGCGGGACATGATCACTAAATAGTTTACGAATAATTGTGTTAAAAACAGATATTTGGACATTGACATCAGGTGACGAATAAATAAGATTCCACGGACACGTATTGACAACATTGTAGAGAGTGTAGATATCACAGTTTTTATAATCACGAAAAGTAATTTTATCTTTATCAGGTACTATTAAAGGAACTTTGTATGAGAAATAGATTAGATCATGGTCACTAGACGCAGGCAATGAGATTTGTCCAAAACAGGAAGCTTTATCAATAAATTCGGAGTTTATAATGAACATATCGATGAGTGAAGCAGATGTTTTATCAAATCTGGTCTCATATGATGTGTTAAGAATAGAAAGTGAAAAGCTATTTATTAATCTAAAGAAGGCAGGTTTGACATTATCTAGTTCAGACAAGATATTTATATTAAAATCGCCGCCAATTATAATGTGTTCAAACTGCGGTGAAAGTTTTTTTAGTTCCTCAGATAAATATTGAAGACGTCCAACTGAAATTCATGATCTAGTTTTAGTTCAACAAACATATATTCTAATCCCTGTATTTGAAACGATTGACACAAAATTTTAACCAAAAGCCCACATTTAACATAGATTGAGACACCACCACCGGTTTTTGTGCTACCATCAGGATTTGTAATAGTCCTGTCATTTCTGTAAAGTTTGTACCCAGCAATTTTAATCATATCAGATGTAATATCAGTAATCAACCACGTTTCAGAAATCATAAGAACGTGTACATTAGTTTTATATAAAGCTGCACGTATTACGTATTACATCTATTTTGGGAAATAAGCTTCGAATATTAATGTGGCACACATTCAGTGAGTCCTTAGATTTCAGAGCTGACTTCAAAATAATATTTGGTATTGAAAAGTTTCCAATCGGAACATCAGGTTTGTTGCTATAGGTGCTGCCACTATTGACCATAGTTAAAAACTAAACTAGATATCAATAAATTAATTAATATAGACCTGCTCAAGAAAACCACAGCCCATGATAATAGCTTATAGACAATAGAATATAGTTCAGCAAAAATGACCCTGGTAAATACTATGACTAATATAATACATAAAACTATTACAATTTTGGCAAAATAATAAATAAAATATAAATTAAAAATAAAATATAAAAAAGAGAGCATTGATATTAACATAGAGCAAAATAAATTATTTGGTACATAGAAAGTATAACTATTTAAACCTACATTCATAAACATCATTTTAATTATTGGTAACTATATCCACTGGCTCCAAAATTATAGATTTTCGCCTGTCATAAGAAGAATTATTACTATTAATTAATTGACTTTTAGATGTTATCCTAATAGCTTTATCATTTTCGGTCTTAACGATATAGAGATGACCCTTATGGGTATATGTTTTGAAAATCTAACCTTCCTTCTTCAGTGTGTTAGCCAGTTTGAGTAAATCAGTAGTTTTTTTTGTTAAACTTCGTTTATGTAAATTCTACTGTTACCACTAAATCCAACATGCGATACATTCAATTGTTTATGTTTCAGGTACTTGGTGAAGAATGAATCTCTAGCCGTCTGCCAGAGAAACTTAACAATAATTGATCCATTCATGATTCGAAATATTGCTGACAGGTTGCTTGAGTCACCATTAAATTTTAAGCACTGACAGATATGATCGAATGTTTCAGTTAAGGTTTCGTTCTTTCATTTTGGAATTCCATGTATGATCAAGTCAGTATTGTGTGATAATCTCTCTAAATGATCAATTCGTTGTTCAATTTCATCACTTTTTATTTGTAAATCAGAGTCAGAGTTTGAATGTACGGCCAGTTGTTCAATTTTCTGTTCTACCAAATCAATTTTTGCGTTTAGATCTTTCTCCACATTTAAGATTTTTGCATTCAGCAAATCAACATTAGCTTTAATTGAAGACACCGCGTCATTCAATTTATTGTTGAACTTCTCCTCCAGGTTATTAAATTTAAAATACCTTTTTCTTATTTTACAATGAAAAATTGATGAAAACTTCAATTTGCTCCGATGACCACGAACACGCCCTACTGGACAAATGTAATTCTACAGCAGTGGATTAGCAAATAAACGGCAAAAAAACTATTAAATGCAGGAGCCAACAATACAAGTAACTATACTGTCAACATAATCTGCTACAACCTCAATGAACTATATATATATATACACTATTGTCTTTGATAGAATAATTAATTTATTTAGGTGCATATTTTTAGGTGAAAATTTTAAAATCAAATTCATTTTTTTTATATAAATTAATGTAGTTTTAGTAATACAACATAATAAATATAATTTTAAGTTTTGGGGGTATAATATTCAGTTTTAAAATTTTTGTTAGTACTTAAAATTAAACTTTTAGGAAATTTATTATTATAAATTTTAACTTTTAGAGAATAATAATTAACTAGCCAATTACAGTTAAAATACGAAATAGAGTTTTATTAAAAAATAAATGCACTTGTAGGTATAAAAAAAAATATATAGCTGAAAATTATTAAAATTGTCTAAATTTAAATTTGCATACATTTTTTATAACTTAGTCTAATAAGACTAAGTTATAAATTAAATTAAGAAATTTAAATAAAAAATAGAAAGGAAAAACGTAATCAATGAAAATGGGTGTATTTAATGTATATATTTAAAATAAGAAAATAATTTTTTTTAATAAAAGGGAAATTGTAATATATAAAATAATAATATAAAAAAAAAAGAAAAAAAAAATATTTAGAATAAGAATAATTTGTAAAATTTTAATGAATAATTGTTAGATTTAAAGGTAAATGTAAAATTTAAAATTATTAAAATTATTCTGTTAAAGAAATGAAAATATTAATATTGTATAAATTTATAAATTATAAAAAATATTGTTTTAAAAATTAAAATGAAGAATTATTCAATAAAATGAAGAAATATTAAAAAAAAAAAAATATGTAAAGTTGTTTAATATTGTTTAAAAAAAAAAAATATTAAATTTAAAAGTTAAAAGGTTAAATTGTATAAAAATAAAAAAAGTTAATAATTTGTAAATGTTGAAAATATATAACAATATAATTGTTAAAATGAGATAAAATTAAAATGTAATAAAAAGGAATTAGAAGAGAATTTATTAATTAAAATTAAGAAATGTATAAATGAATGGTATATTGAAGAAATTGAAAAAAAAATTATAAGTTAAATATTTATAATTTAAAAGGAAAAGCTAAAAGAAAACGAAATATGTAGTATAATAATTTGTATATTGATATGAAAAATTATTAATGAAATTTTAAAAGGTATAAATAATTATGTAAAAGAAATTAATGAAAAATGATAACGAAATTTAAAAATGAATAAATAAATATTAAAAAGAAATTGATATAAAAAAAATGTTTAATAAAGAAAATGTTAAAAAAAATTATATTGTTTAAAAAATATGTAAAAGTATAAATATATAAATATAAAAAGAAAAAGATTTGGATTGTATAAAATTAGAAAAAAATGGATATAAAATTATACCAATTTCAAAAAATTTGTACACTGTGAAAAAATAATAATATGAAAATAAAATGTATAGATAACATTTAAAAATTGTATAAAGGGAAGAGCTGAATAAATTGAATAACTCTGAATTGTCCAACATTCAAAAAATGTATCCATTTTTTGTACTCGAAAAGGGGAGGTGTTGTGGAATAAAAACACCGTCTTTGTAATAAATAATAATTGATTGTTTGTACCATAAAATATTTGCTTTTCGCATTGCGTAATAAGAACAATATTTACTAAAATATAAAATATTGTTCTAGTTAAATTTGTATTATTAAATTGTGTCAATAATTTAATAATGCTTAGTGCGCAATTTTGCCGACTATGCAATTTTGGATATGAAAACAAACAATTAATAATAATTAATATTGAGTGTAATTACTCAATCATAATTTAATTATGTTATTAATAAAACAAAGTTCGTTTACATTTTTATGTAAACAAAGGCCGGCAAATTAATATTTGCCTATAAATACTTTGATTTTTTGGTAATTCAGAGAGTCGAAATTTATTCAGCTTACAGTTAACAGCTTTCAAAACAGAAAGTTTTGTACAAGGCTAATTTGTTAATATAAGCTTTGAATAAATAAATAGTAAAATTAGACTTAAATAAATATATTTGAAGTTTTATTTAAATTACTATTACTTAGTACGCTACCAGTTCAATAGGAAAATATATTATGTAGATTGGCTATAGCCAGAATATAATATATCCTAAACATTTGGACATAACTATTCCTAGCTCCTGTAGGGTTTTTTAGTATCTTGTTCATTATCAGAAGCCATAACAGGGGAGACAACACCCCACCTTGAGGTGTGCCCCTGCTGACTCCTCTGGTAATTCGAAAATTGCCAAGATCCGCTTGGATTTCTCTTGCTTTTAGCATAGTAGCTATCCACCATATAAGAGTTGGTTCGACTCCTATATCATTCAGAGACTCTAGAATAGCTACGTTCGTTATATTATTAAAGGCACCTTCTATGTCTAAGAAGGTGTCTAATGTGTATTCTTTATAGTGTATGGACTGCTCAACATTTCTGACCTATTCACTTAGCGCAGTTTCAGTGGACTTGCCTTTGCAATAGGCATGTTGAGCTTTACAGAGCGGGGTTGCTTCTAGGTTTTCTCTTAACTCTAGCTCGAGTATTCGTTCAAGGGTTTTTAACAGAAACGAGGAGAGGCTTATCGGGCTAAAGTCTTTAGCCAAGTCGTGCCCTCTTTTCCCGGCTTTTGGAATAAAGACAACCTTTACTTTCCTCCACGCTTGAGGAATATGACCAAGGGAAAGGCTGCCTCTGAATAGTTTAATTATCCACGGGATAGTTATTTCTTTGGATTCCTGGAGCATCTTAGGTAAGATACTATCAGGTCCGGCTGATTTATATGGTGAGAATCCGTCAATTGCCCAGGCAATTTTTTCTTTCGATATGAGTGAGTCGAGCCACTCTCCTGGAGGCTCGCTGCTTACTTGGTCACCTCAATGAACTATATATATATATATATACACTATTGTCTTTGATAGAATAATTAATTTATTTAGGTGCATATTTTTAGGTGAAAATTTTAAAATCAAATTCATTTTTTTATATAAATTAATGTAGTTTTAGTAATGCAACATAATAAATATAATTTTAAGTTTTGGGGGTATAATATTCAGTTTTAAAATTTTTGTTAGTACTTAAAATTAAACTTTTAGGAAATTTATTATTATAAATTTTAACTTTTAGAGAATAATAATTAACTAGCCAATTACAGTTAAAATACGAAATATAGTTTTATTAAAAAATAAATGCACTTGTAGGTATAAATATAAAAATATATAGCTAAAAATTATTAAAATTGTCTAAATTTAAATTTGCATACATTTAGACTAAGTTATAAATTAAATTAAGAAATTTAAATAAAAAATAGAAAGGAAAAACGTAATCAATGAAAATGGGTGTATTTAATGTATATATTTAAAATAAGAAAATAATTTTTTTTAATAAAAGGGAAATTGTAATATATAAAATAATAATATAAAAAAAAAAAAGAAAAAAAAAATATTTAGAATAAGAATAATTTGTAAAATTTTAATGAATAATTGTTAGATTTAAAGGTAAATGTAAAATTAAAAATTATTAAAATTATTCTGTTAAAGAAATGAAAATATTAATATTGTATAAATTTATAAATTATAAAAAATATTGTTTTAAAAATTAAAATGAAGAATTATTTAATAAAATGAAGAAATATTAATATGTAAAGTTGTTTAATATTGTTTAAAAAAAAAAAAAATATTAAATTTAAAAGTTAAAAGGTTAAATTGTATAAAAATAAAAAAAGTTAATAATTTGTAAATGTTGAAAATATATAACAATATAATTGTTAAAATGAGATAAAATTAAAATGTAATAAAAAGGAATTAGAAGAGAATTTATTAATTAAAATTAAGAAATGTATAAATGAATGGTATATTGAAGAAATTGAAAAAAAAATTATAAGTTAAATATTTATAATTTAAAAGGAAAAGCTAAAAGAAAACGAAATATGTAGTATAATAATTTGTATATTGATATGAAAAATTATTAATGAAATTTTAAAAGGTATAAATAATTATGTAAAAGAAATTAATGAAAAATGATAACGAAATTTAAAAATGAATAAATAAATATGTAAAAGAAATTGATATAAAAAAAAATGTTTAATAAAGAAAATGTTAAAAAAAATTATATTGTTTAAAAAATATGTAAAAGTATAAATATATAAATATAAAAAGAAAAAGATTTGGATTGTATAAAATTAGAAAAAAATTTATATAAAATTATACCAATTTAAAAAAATTTGTACACTGTGAAAAAAAAATAATATGAAAATAAAATGTGTAGATAAGATTTAAAAATTGTATAAAGGGAAGAGCTGAATAAATTGAATAACTCTGAATTGTCCAACATTCAAAAAATGTATCCATTTTTTGTACTTGAAAAGGGGAGGTGTTGTGGAATAAAAACACCGTCTTTGTAATAAATAATAATTGATTGTTTGTACCATAAAATATTTGCTTTTCGCATTGCGTAATAAGAACAATATTTACTAAAATATAAAATATTGTTCTAGTTAAATTTGTATTATTAAATTGTGTCAATAATTTAATAATGCTTAGTGCGCAATTTTGCCGACTATGCAATTTTGGATATGAAAACAAACAATTAATAATAATTAATATTGAGTGTAATTACTCAATCATAATTTAATTATGTTATTAATAAAACAAAGTTCGTTTACATTTTTATGTAAACAAAGGCCGGCAAATTAATATTTGCCTATAATACTTTGATTTTTTGGTAATTCAGAGAGTCGAAATTTATTCAGCTTACAGTTAACAGCTTTCAAAACAGAAAGTTTTGTACAAGGCTAATTTGTTAATATAAGCTTTGAATAAATAAATAGTAAAATTAGACTTAAATAAATATATTTGAAGTTTTATTTAAATTACTATTACTTAGTACGCTCCCAGTTCAATAGGAAAATATATTATGTAGATTGGCTATAGCCAGAATATAATATATCCTAAACATTTGGACATAACTATTCCTAGCTCCTGTAGGGTTTTTTAGTATCTTGTTCATTATCAGAAGCCATAACAGGGGAGACAACACCCCACCTTGAGGTGTGCCCCTGCTGACTCCTCTGGTAATTCGAAAATTGCCAAGATCCGCTTGGATTTCTCTTGCTTTTAGCATAGTAGCTATCCACCATATAAGAGTTGGTTCGACTCCTATATCATTCAGGGACTCTAGAATAGCTACGTTCGTTATATTATTAAAGGCACCTTCTATGTCTAAGAAGGTGTCTAATGTGTATTCTTTATAGTGTATGGACTGCTCAACATTTCTGACCACTTCACTTAGCGCAGTTTCAGTGGACTTGCCTTTGCAATAGGCATGTTGAGCTTTACAGAGCGGGGTTGCTTCTAGGTTTTCTCTTAACTCTAGCTCGAGTATTCGTTCAAGGGTTTTTAACAGAAACGAGGAGAGGCTTATCGGGCTAAAGTCTTTAGCCAAGTCGTGCCCTCTTTTCCCGGCTTTTGGAATAAAGACAACCTTTACTTTCCTCCACGCTTGAGGAATATGACCAAGGGAAAGGCTGCCTCTGAATAGTTTAATTATCCACGGGATAGTTATTTCTTTGGATTCCTGGAGCATCTTAGGTAAGATACTATCAGGTCCGGCTGATTTATATGGTGAGAATCCGTCAATTGCCCAGGCAATTTTTTCTTTCGATATGAGTGAGTCGAGCCACTCTCCTGGAGGCTCGCTGCTTACTTGGTCACCAGATCTGGAGACCTCTTCAGCACTGTCAGTGCAACCGGGAAAATGGGTATTTACCAGCAACTGCAGAGTTTCCGCAGATGAGGATGTCCACTCTCCTTCCTCGCTCTTGAGAAAGGAGCGGTTAGAATGTTCTTTACTAAGGATTTATTTCAAGGTCATTAATGGATCTCAAATCACTATCTATAACTGGAAGCTTTTGCTTCAGAATCGATCTAAACTTAGACCAATCAGTGTTTTTAGGGTTTCTATGGGGCTTGGGTTGTTCAGAATCCAGATTGACACTGATGAGTATCCAGCTATGGTCAGAAAATGACCTTTTCTCAGATACCCTCCAGTTCTCTACTTTCAGGGATTCATTAATGCTAACTAGGGTAATATCAATCACATCTTCCCACCCAGGGAAAGTTTCCGAACTCGGAAAAGTGAATGTTGGTGTGCAACCTCTGTTGCAAACTGTTAAATTTGTATTTAAAATATAATCAAAAAGTGACTCACCTCTTTCATTGATTTCTGAGCTACCCCACAGGGTATGTCTAGCATTTGCATCGCATCCTACTAGTAAGTTTTTTCCTGTGGCTAGGATAAGTTCTTCAAGCTTCGTTGACGGGGCTGGTTCATCATGAGGCAGATACACCGAGCTGATGTATATTTCTTTGCCATCATTTTGTTCCACCTTTACCACGGTAATATCTTCATAACTAAAATTAGAACAAAGGTGTGTATTTATATGTTTCTAAACCAAAATACACGTCCTTGGCTTACCTCTATCTGAATCTACAAGCTTGTAGAATAGGCTGTAGTCTCTGTGATTAAGACCTCTTATTCTGGAGGAATTAATCCAGGGTTCTTGGATTAAAGCAATGTCGATGTCTTCCTCCCTTAGAAAGATCATCAGGTTGTCCGAGGCGCATCTCGAGTGCTTGAGATTAACCTGGACAACCTTTATCGTGTGCCGCTTGTTTTTCTGCCCCTGTATCTTTGGCTAGACACATTTCCTCGAGCAGATCGCTTGCCTCATCCATCTCGTCAAGCTCATCATCATCCGCCTGGAAAATTTTGAGCTTGGCGAGACGGATGCCGAATCTAAGTTTAAATTCGCGCTTCTCAAGGGGCTCCAGGCTTTCCTTATTTATAGGAGGAGGAAGAACACACTGTTTTTCTGCAGTTCTGTTGTGTCCTTCTCCTTTGTTATAATAGCCCAGTTGTCCATCGGGACATCTGGTTTGTGTAGCTTTAGGCACTTCAGGAGCTTCTCCCCTTCTATGTCCATCTTAGGTAACCAAATACGAGCGCTAGGTCTTCTAGGGATCTCCTTAGCTGGGATAAGGCCAATCTTGGTATCGTCCCAAGTGTCTCTAATACTAGCGACACTGCTGCTGAGGAAATCCAGAGAAAACCTGTCCTCGCACTTGATCACCCGGTAGCCCCTGACTACCTCGGATGAATCAAAGCATGGAAGAGGCCCCGAAGTGCCCTCTAAGATGTGGTTCATCACTATCTCTGATAGTTTCGCTTCGAGCTTCACCCATAACTCGGGCGATACTTTTTTGTTATCGGCCTTCTCATCGATGAGAGCGACATTTAAGTGACATCTGACTATGTCGCTCAACTTCTTCGCTGTCATCTTTGGTCTGCCACTGGTCTCCGTCTTGCGTACCTTAGCTTTTTGTGCGCCTACCCCAGACTCATCTTGAGACCTTTTTCTCTTGGTAGGTCGCACCTCGGAATCTGCGATTTGAGCTTCAAACCTTTGCACAATCCCGGCATATTTAATTTTGTCTTCGACATCTTTCTCATGCGCTTTCCCTTCGGCTTCATTTCGAGCAATCTTGTTCAAAATAAACTTAGCCTTCTAGTACTCACGCTTGAGAAGGGTGCCAGTGCTTTTAAATTTTTTGACAGTACCGGGCTTGGTACTTGTTTTACTTGGATGTAAAGTAGTACTATGGCTGGTACTTGCAATACATCCAGGCTTATCGGTGATGGGCGTACTATGGCTTGTACTGCTTGCGGTATCTTTAGCGGGAGTGCCGAAACTGGCACTGCCGCATGCTTCATCAGGCATAATAGTCTCCTGGCTGGAAGCTAAGAGCTCATCTTCCGAAGATGAGCCGATGTTTGTTGTTGTTTTTTGTTTTTGTTTTTGCTTATCTTTTTTATTCATTTTTTGGTCCCACGACTATGAACGGAAATGTTGGTCCATCATGGCAGAGCTGACATACCATGATAAGGCACTTATACAACCGACGTTGCCCGGGCATCGGAGGGAGCTCGTTAGCGACTGGTTTGACCCCCAGTCTTTCAGGCCTCGGCACGGTGCTCACACCACCTTGACATTAGGTCGCACACTGCATATTCGGTCTGTGGCCATGTTTAATATGTACACAGTTCCAGGGGCCACCACGAGGAGGTAATGCAGGCACTTGGCTAGGAACTTCTACAGTTGCAACATTTATACCCTAGGATACAATGCCTACCCTGTAGAATCCCCACCCCGACCCCCACTGGAAGCCCTAGTGCTACCAATTTTTAACCTATCAACACTGTCAAAAACCTCTTTAAAATCTATAAGTGTACATCCAAGTGAAATTCCTGATTATCTCTGTACATATCACAGATGGCTCTTTTGAATGTCAGTGGAATGTTATTTAAAAAAAAAAAAATAAATCATTTCAACTATTATATTTAAAATCATTTCAACTATTATATTTAAATTGTATAATTAAAAATCTACTACAAAAAACTTATTATTTTCAAAATTTGCATTGAATCTCCTACATAAATATTTAAAATTTTTATCATACTTATCTGAATAATATAAATATTAATTAATAATTAAAATTGAATTTGTTGTAATTTAAAAAATGTTAAATAATTTACTCTATTAAATAATTTACTATATTAAAAATATTAATAATAATAATATTTTAATTATTATCAACAGACGTTTATAGTTCGTTGATTATTAATTTTAAAATTTATTGATTAATATATTATTGTGATGCATTTGTTTTAATTTCATTCAATAAACTAAAGTTTTAAAAAATATAAATAATTTTTTACAAAAACCTGGAAATAATTTGATTAACAATCGTTAATAATATTTTAAAACACGAAATTACTTCATTTAAATATTTAAAATAAATAAATATAAACTTATTGAAATAATTGGAAATAATAATTTTAATACTGTCCAAAATTATTTATTTACATCCTTGTACATGAAAAAAAACTGCATAAACAAATTAATTAGATTATTGTACATTTGGTTTTACATTTTATATATGTATATAATTTATTTTTTCACTTTAATTTTATTTAACTTAATATAAACTATTTTTTCACTTTAATTTTATTTAACTTTTATTATTTTTCTTTGGATGAATTTAAATTCCTTTGTTCTTGAAATAACTTAAGCGTCTCTGATTTTATTTGATTTTTCTGGCTGAAATTCTTTAAGAAATTCTTTAAGAATTCTTAAAAAAATTCTTTAAGAATTCTTAAAAAAATTCTTTAAAAATTCTTAATGTTAATCTGAATGTAAGAAACTCTTCTAACATTGTTACAGAATTCTTTAAGAATTTTTAAAAAAACTTCTTAAGAATTTCTACACAAAATTCTTAAGTAAATTATATAGTTTTTATTAAAGAATTTTTATAAAATATTCCAATGATATATTATAATAATTCTTTAAGAAATTTGAAAGTAATTCATAATTTTAAAGAAATTGATATTTTTAATATCCATCTCCCTTTTCCGTTTGTTTTTTCTCGCTCACTTACCTTCGTAATAAGGCAGAAACAATTCCGAAGGTCCTAATCCTGCACATTTAAAGTTTTATTAAACGCAACCACAAACACAAATTATATTTTGCTATCTATTGGGCAGCATTTAGATCAAATTTTGATCAATCCCAATAGAAAGCCAGATTAATCTAAAAATGAATGCACTACTATCGCATTCGCACTAAAGTTTATACACTATATATATATACTAACCACGCCTCAGTGGTTACAACTACATTTGCAAAATTATTTTGAATAAATTAGTAAATTTTTATAAATTATAAAAATTTGTGCATGTGGTATTACTGCTTATTACTGCGTAAATAACAAGCACTGGGCGATCACACTGAGCAATCAGTAAAAGAGTGAAACAATATATAATTTTTAAAAAATCATATATATGTTTGACTCACTTCAAATTGTTATGATATTATTGGTGTTTCTTATTTAAATCTGTAGATCGACTAGATTTTTTTAAATCCGAAATTCCAGAGTTGCCTAATATTATATAAATTTATTTATTAATATTATTATATAAATTTATATATAAACAATAATTTATAATATAAATAACGTATTTTTATTAATTTATATAATATAATATTATTATATTATATTATATAAATTTATATATTTATATATAAACAATAATTTATAAATAACGAATTTATTTATAATACGCTAAAAATAATTTAATGTGAAAGAGAAAAAAATATATATTACGATTACGAAGTAATCCGTGAAATTAGCAATATTAGTGTTATTCATAAAAATATTAATATTAAAGTCCTAGAAAAAAATAAAATTTAAATCCTGATTTTTGTATTAATTATTTTTATAATATACATTTTCAACCAGAAAATTAAAAACATTTGTTTGTTTTATTTTTAATTAAAAAAAATTCCGCCGGCGAATCGCCAAAGAGAAGTCTTGTATAAAGAAATGACTTCGCCAGCGGTCGTTTATGGTTCGCTTTTCAAAAGGAAATTTAATTAAATATAGTGTTTATATTTAAATTCATTGAATAAATGTTGCCAAACGCATCAACGCTTCAAAAAAGTAGAAAGTACCCAGAGAGAACTGACGTATATACCAACGCGTAGGTACTCTGTTGGTATCGAAATTACAATATATAAAAATATAATGTCCGAGTGAGATACAAGATAATAAAAGTATTTTCTCGATTTGATATCAACTCGTCAGCCTGACACGATACCAATTTTCACCCGATTCGTATGGATTGGAAGAAAATTCTACGCTCCAAGCGGATAATTACTGCATACAAAATAAAAATGTCAGAGAAAAACAATATTGTGTCTTTATATGGTGATTGTAATGTAGAGTATTTTTAATGTGTGAATTTTGTATATTTAATTTACAATAAAATTGTAGTTTTAATAGTAATAATTATAAATTGTATTATTAATTTAAAATATTTTTTTTCCGTGGAAATGCAGATGAATTTCTTTTGGAATTTCATGAAGAAAAAAAGTATGTATGTATGTATAATAAAGCCAGACAAAAAATGCATTGAAATTCTAATATATCTCAAATTTATTAATTATTTTCAGAAATACATGTTCTAACTTAATAAAACCTAGAAAATACTAGACTGGAAATATGGATCATGGATCATGGAATTTTTTTTTTTTGAAAAATACAAGTAAAGATCATCCTAAGGAATATTTTAGGTCGCGCAACGATAATTATACAAATGGAAAGTAAAATAGAGTATTTTGTTTAGCTAGTTAATATTGTTAATTTATATTGAGACTCTTAAACTTAAAAAAATAAGCCAGCCCTGTAAATCTAAAATCAGCTGTTATAATATTTTTCATATTATTAATTTGACACTTCGGCGAGCAAAAAGGAAAGAGAACTACCAAAATCGTGGCTTCATAAACAATTTTTCAATATATTAAAATTTTAATGTGTTAAAAAGAGAGGGAACATTTATGCCACTTCCATATATTTCTTATTCGTAGGTGTTTGCCATAGGAGAGTATGTATCGTGACAGGCATACGCGTTGGTATATAAGTCGGGCCGACGTTGGTATAAACATTCTCACTGGGTAGATCTACTTCGCGGGTGTACAAGCGTGAGTGCGTATGAAAAATTATATTTAAAGTTGTTCCATAAATGATGCCAAACGCATCAACACGTCAAAAACGAGAAAGTACATCTTTTTTTTCAATTTTTTCGTACTAAGTAGAAAGGTAGAAGAAAAGGAATATTCTTTATTCTAACCTCAAATTTTGAAGGAAAAACAATTTTTTTTAATTTAAACATGACTATAATATTAAGAAATATACTTTAAAACTATAATAATTTAAATTAATCCTAGCATATATTATTATGTAAACAAAAGAAAACATTTAATTTTACATATGGCGAACAATATTCCATTTCCATTTATTCCTTTTTCATTCTTTTAATCTAGTGCGTGTGGAATATTCTGGCATGACGTCTTCAATATTCTATTCCTTCTAATCCTTCCACAGAATGAATAAAAGAAAACATTCAAAATGTCAGTAGAAGCTGAAAAAAAATTTCGTTGTGAAAATTTACGAATGGAAGCATAACACCTAGCGGAATTTTTGAGAACCTTAATAAATAGATAAAAATTGTTTCCATCTGTCATTTTATATGTAAATTTGAATGGTGATTTAATAAAATTAAAATTAAAAGCATTAAAAAAGTGGTAAATAATATAATTAAAAAATTAATAATATACAAAAATATATAATTAAGAAAATCTGCAGAAAAAATTTATAAAAAAGGTATGCATAATGTAATTTATATTTATATTACAAAATCATAAATTTTCTTTTGTTTAAATCAGTAATCAAAATATACTACAATATCTGCAAAACGAATTAACAGGTGAATATTATCTCTGCAATTCAAATTCCTGTTTTTTTTCCAAACTAGTTTTTTTCCAAACAATCTTTCTCCACACGTCCCTCTGCTTGGCCAATGTTCGCCAGTTCCGTATGCGCATTTTCCTTAAATCCTCCTCTACCGCTTCTAGCCATTTCTTCCTTGGTCTGCCTCTTCTTCGATTTCCATCCGGATATTTCATAAAAATTGCTTTCACAGCTCTATTTTCCGGCGTCCTTATTATATGACCCAGCCACCTTAATCTCTGCGCTTAAATAAATCGCATAATGTTTCGATGGTCAACAAGGTAATCTAATTCATGGTTGTATCTTGTTCTATACGTTGGTTGGATCTAGTTTCTCAATATCTTTCGCTCAAAAATTAATAGTTGATTATTTTCGGCTGCTTTCAAAATCCACGTCTCACAGCCAAATGCAAGTATAGGTCTTACTAGAGTTTTATACATTCTGTACTTTACATTTCTCGATATTAGTTTAGATCTAAATAGTTTTAGATTTGCATAACATGCTATGTTCTTGTACTACTAGAATATATTCGTTCTTGTACTACTACCGCCGAATCACCATCACTACTAAAAATTACACCCAGATATTTAAACGAGTTTACTACTTCAAAATTATGTTCTGTGGCCTTCTATTTGATCTCGTTATTAAGAAGTATTTGGTTTTCTCTGAATTGATTTTTAGACCTACTGTCTCTGCTTTTTTTTCCAATTCAATAAATTTTTGATTAAGGTCTCTTATATTTCTTGCTATAAGTGCCACATCATCTGCAAAGGCAGCTAGCTGGGAATTCTTATTCATTATTGTAGATTTTGCCTCTTCAACTATAAAATGAAGCACAAGGTTAAATATCAATGTGGACAGCGAGTCTCCTTGTTTTACTCCTGACATGACCGAAAATTCGTCGGATAATTTTCCTTGAATGAGCACTTTTGATGTGGTACTACTAAGTGTTATTTGTACTAGTCGAATTATCTTAGCTAGTGTTCTAAGCTGTAACAGGGTGCTACCAATTTTTGTCCTATCAACACTGTCAAAAACCTCTTTAAAATCTATAAATAGACAGTGTACATCCAAGTGAAATTCCAATCGTACTTTTATAAACCTTTTGAATTATAAAGGTGGACAATATTAATATTGGCATGGTTTCCCAATTCCCGCTTGACGTTATGCACCTTGTGAATTTAGGTGTAATGAAAAAAATATTAACCGCGCTGTTAAGGGGAAAGTTTAACGGAAATTTCTTCAAAACAGAAGAAATTAATGTTATAGTGATTAATCTACAAAAATGGGTTCCATCAGAGTTTGATAGAAGCCCACGGTCTGTTGATGATTTAACATATTGGAAAGCAACTGAATTCAGGCAATTTTTACTATACACAGGAATAGTAGTATTAAAACATCGAGTAGATGACAATGTATACTACATGTTTTTGCGTTCTTATTTCATCATACCTTTTATTTTTCAAAAAATAACCTAAGCATGTAATTAAGAAAATATTATTTATGAAGAAGAAAATATTGAAGAAATTGGAACTGATAATCCTAATGTTGTTATTTCTGACGTGGAAGCTATTTCATCAGATACCAATAATAGTATTCTATTACAAATTTTAGCAAAAGTTGAGACTATCGAAAAATCTATTGCTGAATTCAGAAATAATTAGAAGAAATAAAAACATATAAATGGAATATACTTCATCTGTTGCAATGAATTTAAATGCTTTATCAATTGACTCCAGTGATGTTTTGTATCGCCGGAAATAGTTTGTCTGTTATAATATAATAAAAAATTATAACAAAAAATTTTAACATTATGATGTAATTACACTTAGTGTAATTTAAAAATTACCAACCGTTCAGCAAACTTGTCGTCTGCAATGCGTACTTCCAAGCTATCGAAACCATCTGGCGATTTGATTGGAAAAAAATCATCGATCTCGAAGACCATATCGTCCTTCGCTTCTCCGGTTAAGCGTTTCAGCAGGATTTATTGCTTTTCGTAGTTGAAATGTAACAGAAACTTGTTCTGACTGAAAAAGATGATATTGATTTCAATAGCAAAAAAGCAATAAATCTTATGGAATAATTCATATTTAGAAAAGATTTTCTGATAAAGAGTCTTCACTATTTAAAGGTACTGAAAGGCCCTGAATTTGAAAATGTACTGAAAAGCCCCTGAATGGAGGTACTTTAGAGCATTATTGAAAAGGTGCTGAAAAGGCCTTGAGTGGATGAAAGTTCACTTTGTATGTATTGATGTATAACCCCTGAATTTATTCCCAACTCCCTATACCATTTCACTGCAAATGGAAGGCTGACATTCAGAGTACATTCAGGCTTGAATGAGGTCATTTTGGTTATCAGGGATGTCTTCAATGACATTGACATACCCATGAATCACCCAAGACATGTCTTTAAGACAGACCCAAGACATACTGCTGACATCGCCATACAAATGTCACAAGTCGTCATGCATGACATGTCTTGGGTTTGTCATGCATGCCATGTCTTGCATGACATGTCTTGGGTCTGTCTTGCATGACGTGTTTTGGGTTTGTCTGGCAAGACGTGTATTATGTTTGTCCTTGTGTAAAAAAAAATTCATATTATATATGAAAATCACTATTTTTGATTTAAAAACTAATAAAATACATTTAAAACTAATCAATAAAAACTTTTAACAATATAGGTCAAAATATGACTGAAAAAATGTAATTAAAGAAATTCAAAAATTTTTTTCCGCAACACAAATACAATACATTACTGTCTGACACTGAATAAAAAAGATAAACAAAAAATATGTTTTTTTTAGTTTTTGTAATAGTCACCAGAGTCCTAACCATCGCTTTGAATGAAATATTTTATTTCGAAAAATATTGTATAAATACTTTCTCTCTAATACATTTTAAATTACCCAAGACTGACTAGTGACATGTTTTGGGTCTGTCATGCAAGACATAATTTTTGTTGGGTAGACAACCTTTGTTGCCCTTGTCGGCCATGTTTTGATTCCGAAAGTCAAGCGATCACGCGATCGAGGAAACAATAGAGTTCGAAATGAGAAATCATTGAAAAATTGAGGAATTGAATGAAAATTTTGTCGGTTTTTTTTTTTTTGAAATTACATAATTTTTTTTTTGAAAATTTAAGAAAAGAAAGAAATAAAAATTTTGAGGATTAAATTTTGATTGAGTTACGTATTGGCTGAAAAAAAAAATTAAAAGGAAAAATAACGACAATTTTGTGGTGAAGAAGAAAAAAATTAATTGAAGAAATAAAAATTAATAAAATATAAAAATTAATTATTTATAATAAAAATTTACCGCGTCCGGCATTGTACGGTCATAAAAAAAAACAAAAATAAATTAGTGAAAATATGTACATTGTATATACAACTAATTAAAAAGTAAAAATTGTACATTGGAGGTGTGTTACCCCAACAAATCCAGAACAGTTCCAGAGAAAAAAAAACAGAAACCTATAATCGAATCAACCGAGAGAAAAAGAAAAAAAGCGCGGCGACAACAACGTTCACGTTTTTTTTTTGTTAAAAATTTGGGGGTTTTTTTTTGTGGCGGTGAGATCTTTTTTTGTAGTTTTTTGATTTGTAGGTACCCCGGTAGCTGGTTCCCGTCCTGACATGTCTGGAGCAGGAACCAGTAATTAACCAGGTACTGTACAATTTGTTTTTGTTATGTAAATAGTTATTATTTGCTGTTCAGATTAGGATTGCTTTTGTTTGCTTCGTTTTTTTTGGGAATTATTTAATTTTTTTATATAAGTAAAGTAAAGTTTTGGTTGTTAGTTATTAATTATTTATTGCGAGTATCTTATTTATATTATTTATTAATTATTTCATTTATTTATTCATTTACCATTTATTTATGCAGTGTTATTTATTTTTACACTATTTGTAATTATTAGTTGTTGTTTTTTAGTTAGGTTAGTTACACTAGTTAGAATTATTTATTGGTCTTAAAGTCTATTTACACTAATTGTTATTTATTTAAATTATTACTTTTGTGATTACGATTTGGTTTGAATAGTTTTTTTTCGGTTAGTTTGTTACATTTTTTTTTGTTAAAATTACTGCGGCAATGGCTTCACATAAGTTTTTTTGGGTTAGTTTGTTACATTTTTTTTTGTTAAAATTACTGCGGCAATGGCTTCACATAATCTTGTGAAGCTAGTAGCCGCGAAGCCACAGTATTAGGGTTACTGCAGCAAATCGTGGAGTACTGTAGTTTACCACAAACTCTTGTCCAAAAAGGGGGGTGAAGCAATTGCAGCTGATGTATATCGTTATTCCTCGGTCTCAATTTCTAGTCTACTGAAACTTAGTTTTGACGTAAAGCATCGTCCTGTCGTGTGTGAATTGGGTGCCTTACAAGCAATTGCAAGTTTAGCACATTTAGATCATGCAGCTCATGGTCCGAACCCGGAAGATCCACGTGGGAATTCCTTGCGACGTAATGTATTAATGATATTAGCAAATTTAACCTGTGGTGCTGGTAACAATAAAGAATTGCTCTGTCGAATAAAGGCTATATGGAAACTTTAGTTGCGCTATTAAGTGTTTTGCTTAATTTATCGGGGCAAACTGATAGTACTGCCAAAGCACTATTAGGTGAAATTGGAACGGTAACAACAGTGTCTAAAGCTGCCATGAAAATTAAAAATGAAACGACTTTGAAAGCAATTTTATCCGTTTTATGGATTCTATCAGACACATTGTAGTACAAATAAAGCTGAATTTTGTACTGTTGACGGAGCACTAGCATTTCTTGTTGACAGAGTTCGTATGATGTACCTAGTAACGCCCTGAAAATAACAGAACGTGCTAGTGGGATTTTAAGAATTGTCTCTAGTCAAATTGCTGCTAAGGAAGATTATAGTACAATTTTTCGGCAACCATTACGTTAGGGATATTATTGCGACAATTACAATCAGAAAATGAAATATTAGTAATTCATGCATGTGGTACATTATGGAATTTATCGGGAAGTTTTCTAGCAGATCAAAAATTTCTTTGCGATAATGGAGCTCTACCTATGATACGTAATTTAACTCACTCTGAAAATAAAACGATCTCTGAAAGTAGTTCAGCAGCACTAGACAATCTGTTAAAATTCCAACAGATTAATGTAAAGGTTAACAAGCCAGATACAAATGCAGAACCTGGGTGTTTGAAGGAATTGCCAACACTTAAGGTTACAAAACCGGTAGCATTAGAGACCGTAATAAGTCCTGATGTCTCTAAATCAGACTGTAATTCTTGCTATTCTAACAATAATGAAAAATACGGATGTAATTCATCCAAATGTATTTGATACATGGGATAATTTAGATGTAATTACACCGACAAAAGAAACTAAAGTGGTTATAAATAATATTAATATTTACATAGTTGTAGCAGCCGTATTTAAACATAGGATAAAATATTCGATTAGTTTATTTAAATTAGATGTAATTATAGTCAGTAGGTAATTTAGAAGAGTAATTAAAATTTGGTTTAATAGGAAGAGAAGAAAAAAAGGGGGAAAAATGGAAAATAATACTGGATTTGGAAAAGTATCCGTATGCCCGGCTAGCATAGAAGTTGAGCATGAGATAGTCAGGGTGTGGGACAGCCCCACATTGACTAAAGAAAAAAATATACCACCGGTGATATTTTTCAAATGATTGTTATTTATTTTTTTTTTATTTTTTTTTGTTAGTTAGTATTATGATTAGTTCGTTAGTATTAGTTAATTTACACTTAAATGTAGTTAGTATAGTTAAGTTTTTTTTGTATTTATTATTATTTGTTAGTAAGTAGTTATTATTTATTGGTTATACACATAAGTAATTAGTGTTAGTTCTTGTTATTTAGTATTGTTATCGTAGTATTGGCATGGCTACCAACCTTAATGATTAGATGGTGACATACCATATAACCCCATCTCATTAGTCCCGATTGCCTTTTTCCAGAAATATTGAAAGAAATGAAAACAAACCAAATTTATTTAACAAAACATGGGATTTTGTAAGTTTGGGATTTTATACCCAATCCCATTATTTAAGCTTGTTTTTTGAGTTAACCTCTCTCCAATAAAAAAAAAACAAAGATATCCACACAAAATAAACTTTGGGTCATTTAATGTTAATTTTATTAATTGGATATTTTTTATTTGTTCTAATAAATTTTGAATTTTTTGATTTTTATATGAATTTTCTATTGAAGTACTTTTTTTTCTCTTTCCCACTTGAAAAAGCCCGCATAGGTCTGTCTCACTCCCTCTAAATATAAATATGGTTGACTAGAAGAGTAGCCGTTAATATAAAATTAATATAAAAAAACGTAAAAGGTACAGTTGAAATATTTGAAGTAAAAAAAAAATATTATAGGGTAAATTTAATTTTGGTTCTAAATTGATAATTTATTATAAATATAGCTAAAATTATATTGAATTTAAGGACATTATTTTATTTTATTAGAGGCGCCCTTCGTATTTTCCTAAAAATGTTCAATTGTAAAAATTTTATATTGACAAATATATTGGGAATCTTATTTATTTTTAAATTTAGTTATAGCTATTATTCTTGGAATAATATATTTTATAATTACCGCAGGTAAAATATAAATAATAATGAAAACGGTATAATTAATTTTAACTTCAATAAATTCATATATAAATCAATTCATTTGTTATATGAAACATAGTAATACGCATTTCTCTGTCCACAATAAAGGTTGATACTGATTTTTCTTTATTAAAAACATTAATTCTCTTGTTATAAAAATTAAAAATTAATAAATTCTAATTTTGTGTACATTTTGTAAACAAACTAGTACCTTATTATTTTATTTTATTCTATAACACTACAATTTATTTTACTATTTTTGTTGTTAGAACGGCAACTGTTTAAATTTTTCAAATTTATATGAAAAATAATTAGGTGTGTGAAAAAATTGAAATTTAATAATTAAAAATTTGTTTTTCAAGAGAAATTAAGAGTGATAATTAAAAATTACTAAATTAATAGAGAAGTGGAATTATTAATCTTAAAATAAATATCAAGCGTAGTGTTTAATTATGTGAATACAAAGCAAATCTTCATATTACTGGAATATCTTTTTATAGGTGATTTATGATTATAGAAATATATAAATTTAATTGGTAAAAACCATATTAAACTATTTCTTGAAACATAAGTTAAAGTTTATTTTAGAAAAGTTAATAATTTAAAAAAATATATTTTATATTTTTTTGTGATGAAAATTTTAACGAAAGCCACTGAATGGAGGTACTTTTGAGCATTATTGAAAAGGTGCTGAAAAGGCCTTGAGTGGATGAAAGTTCACTTTGTATGTATTGATGTATAACCCCTGAATTTTTTCCCAACTCCCTATACCATTTCACTGCAAATGGAAGGCTGACATTCAGAGTACATTCAGGCTTGAATGAGGTCATTTTGGTTATCAGGGATGTCTTCAATTACATTGACATACCCATGAATCACCCAAGACATGTCTTTAAGACAGACCCAAGACATACTGCTGACATCGCCATACAAATGTCACTAGTCGTCATGCATGACATGTCTTGGGTTTGTCTTGCATGACATGTCTTGCATGACATGTCTTGGGTCTGTCTTGCATGACATGTCTTGGGTTTGTCTTGCATGACGTGTCTTGGGTTTGTCTGGCAAGACGTGTATTATGTTTGTCCTTGTGTAAAAAAAAATTCTTATTATATATGAAAATCACTATTTTTTATTTAAAATTTAATAAAATAAATTTAAAACTAATCAATAAAAACTTTTAACAATAATTATAAGTCAAAATATGACTGAAAAAAATGTAATTAAAGAAATTCACAATTTTTTTTCCGCAAGACAAATACAATACATTACTGTCTGACACTGAATAAAAAAGATAAACAAAAAATATAAGTTTTTTTTAGTTTTTGTAAGTCACCAGAGTCCTAACCATCGCATTGAATGAAATATTTTATTTCGAAAAATATTGTATAAATACTTTCTCTCTAATACATTTTAAATTACCCAAGACATACTAGTGACATGTCTTGGGTCTGTCATGCAAGACATCATTTTTGTTGGGTAGACAACCTTTGTTGCCCTTGTGGGCCATGTTTTGATTCCGAAAGTCAAGAGATCACGCGATCGAGGAAACAATAGAGTTCGAAATGAGAAATCATTGAAAAATTGATTGTTTTCGAGGAATTGGATGAAAATTTTGTCGGTTTTTTTTTAAAAATTACATAATTTTTTTTTGGAAAATTTAAGAAAAGAAAGAAATAAAAATTTTGAGGATTAAATTTTGATTGAGTTACGTATTGGCTGAAAAAAAAAATTAAAAGAAAAAATAACAACAATTGTGTGGTGAAGAAGAAAAAAATTAATTCAAGAAATAAAAATAAATAAAATATAAAAATTAATTATTTATAATAAAAATTTACCGCGTCCGGCATTGTACGGTCATAAAAAAACAAAAACAAAATTAGTGAAAATATGTATATTGTATATACAACTAATTAAAAAGTAAAAATTGTACATTGGGGGTGTGTTACGCCAACAAATCCAGAACAGTTCCAGAGAAAAAAAACAGAAACCTATAATCGAATCAACCGAGAGAAAAAGAAAATCATCCAATTCCAGCAAATCCCTGACGTCGGAGCAGCACGGCGGCAACAACGTCCACGTTTTTTTTCTTGTTAAAAATTTGGGTTTTTTTTTGTGGCGGTGAGATTTTTTTTGTTGTTTTTTGATTTGTAGGTACCCCGGTAGCTGACATGTCTTGAGCAGGAACCAGTAATTAACCAGGTACTGTACAATTTGTTTTTGTTATTTAAATATTTATTATTTGGTGTTCAGATTAGGGTTGCTTTTGCTTCGTTTTTTTTTGTGAATTATTTAATTTTTTTTATATAAGTAAAGTAAAGTTTTGGTTGTTAGTTATTAATTATTTATTGCGAGTATCTTATTTATATTATTTATTAATTATTTCATTTATTTATTGATTGACCATTATTATTCACATTTATTAAATAATACCTAGTTAAGTATTAAAGTATTTTTTTTTTAACACCATAATAATAAAAGAATTATTAAAATTATTATATATATATTCAAATTAAATTTTTATGCCCCACCGAATTTTTTTTATATTCATTGATTAAAAAGAAAAAAAAAAGGAAAAATCCTATCGTTTTATTTATAATACATAATTTATTTGGAATTTAAATTTTTTTTTTTTTGGAAATTCTAAAATTTTTATTATTTTGTTGGGTTGCTGTTGGCTGCGTTGGTAAATTTTTTTCTGGTGAAAATGGCTGGCTGTTTTTTCAATAATTTCCCAGGATGGATCGCGATGGATTTCTGTTCCTTTCTTTGTCCTCTTCCTTATGGTGATACTTCGTAAAATTTGTTGAAAATTTTCTTGTAGGAAAATTTTTGTGGAAGTATCATCATGTGGTTTTATTGATTACCGTTTGGATCACTGGTCGACTCACGCCCCACAGACTGAGCATAGCTGGCAAAACTCAGGAGGAAATCCCAGTGGCCCAAGGAGTTCTGGAACTAGAAATTTTGGTCTAGCGTTTTGTGATGCGCTGTTGGTCACCCTAGACCTGGCGCCCACTTTTCTAGAACTCCGAAGTTACCTCCTGCGACTTATCTTACAGATAACAGGTGGTAAATTATTTTTTAGACAAAATTATCATATTACAATTGGCGCCCAAATTGTGGCTACTTTTTAAAAGAAAATTTTTTTTTTGTGTAATTCTCCATCTGAGGTTGCTAAAGTCGGATGGAGGGGCGATCAATACCGCAATGTCTTCCTCTGCCATGGGAGTGTTCGTCCTTCCCTATGAGGAAACTGGGAGGTTGTTCCAATTTAAAATTTATGTACTGGTAGTTAGATAAGGGTTTTGGTTGTCAATAACCTGTCCTACCAGTGTCCTTTGTTTTATTTATTTTGGGTGGTTAGAAATTGCGATAAGGTGGTCCTTGTTGTATCCTCCCGAAAGTGTCCGTCCGCTAGTTACACCACCCGCTTTTAGTAGTCTAAAAGGGGGTCCTAGCATGTGTGTGTTTTTGTGTTCAGCGTAAGTTGAACTTTTTATGTGAATTGGGACAGCCAAAGATTTTTTTTGTAGTTTTGGGGGAATATTTCTCATTGAAGTTTCCTTTCTCTCTAACCATATTCCTACCTTACCCTTGCCCTTCCCTGTCCATTTTAAAAAGAGATCCAGAGTGTATCCATTCTGGGGTGGGAAAAATTACCTAATTAAATTAAATAATATTTTGAGTTGGATTTGTTTTATTTGGAATTATTTTGCATTTGTGATTTTTTATTTTTTTTGTTGAGATTTTTTTTTGTTATTTTTTTTTTTTAATATTTTTTTTTCTTCCTCTTTGGTTCCTCGATCGAGCGAGCGCTGACGGAGAGAAAAAATTTGTGGAAAAGATAGAAAATAAGGGAAAATAAAAATAAAATCTAGTAATCTTAGGTTTATTTATTATTTTTTTTTGTCTCTTTAATATTTATTTATTCAATAATTGTTAGTTATATATATATATATTTACAATACTCGTTATTGATTAGAGTTTTGGTTTTTTTGGGTTATGTTAGTTAAATTAGTTTTGAATTATTTTTTTTTTCTCATTTACAATTAGTGTTATTTATTTTTACACTATTTGTAATTATTAGTTGTTGTTTTTTAGTTAGGTTAGTTACACTAGTTAGAATTATTTATTGGTCTTAAAGTCTATTTACACTAATTGTTATTTATTTAAATTATTACTTTTGCGATTGCGATTTGGTTTGAATAGTTTTTTTGGGTTAGTTTGTTACATTTTTTTTGTTAAAATTACTGCGGCAATGGCTTCACATAAGTTTTTTTGGGTTAGTTGGTTACATTTTTTTTGTTAAAATTACTGCGGCAATGGCTTCACATAATCTTGTGAAGCTAGTAGCCGCGTAGCCACAGTATTAGGGTTACTGCAGCATATCGTGGAGTACTGTAGTTTACCACAAATCTTGTACAAAAAGGGGGTGAAGCAATTGCAGATGATGTTCCACGGTCTCAATTTCTAGTCTACTGAAACTTAGTTTTGACGTCAACATCGTCCTGTGTGTGAATTGGGTGCCAGTAGTACTGGATGCACTACAGCGTGAGAACCAAATTGCGTGGGTGGTGAAAATTAATGGTGTCATTAATGGGTATGGTCTTAAAGTCTATTTACACTAATTGTTATTTATTTAAATTATTACTTTTGCGATTGCGATTTGGTTTGAATAGTTTTTTTGGGTTAGTTTGTTACATTTTTTTTTGTTATAATTACTGCGGCAATGGCTTCACATAAGTTTTTTTGGGTTAGTTGGTTACATTTTTTTTGTTAAAATTACTGCGGCAATGGCTTCACATAATCTTGTGAAGCTAGTAGCCGCGTAGCCACAGTATTAGGGTTACTGCAGCATATCGTGGAGTACTGTAGTTTACCACAAATCTTGTACAAAAAGGGGGTGAAGCAATTGCAGATGATGTTCCACGGTCTCAATTTCTAGTCTACTGAAACTTAGTTTTGACGTCAACATCGTCCTGTGTGTGAATTGGGTGCCAGTAGTACTGGATGCACTACAGCGTGAGAACCAAATTGCGTGGGTGGTGAAAATTAATGGTGTCATTAATGGGTAATTAATGTGTGATTAATGGTGCAATTAATGGTGTAATTAATGGGGTAATTAATGTGTAATTAATGGTGTGATTAATGGTGTGATTAATGGGCGTTGTTAATTGGAGTGATTAATGGGCGTTGTTAATTGGTGTTCTTAATGGCTGTTTTTAATGGCTGCTATTAGCGGCTAATGGCTGCGGGCTGCTCTTAGTGGCTGCTATTAGCGATGATGGCTGTGCCGAAATGGCTGCTGGCTGCTATTAGCGGCTAATGGCTGCGGGCTGCTCTTAGTGGCTGCTCTTAGTGGCTGTTTTTAGTGGCTGCTCTTAGTGGCTGTTTTTAATGGCTGTTCTTAATTTGCTGTCGTGTGCGGCCGTGGTAATTAGGTCATCTGGTTATTGCTCTTTCGTCACCTGTGTATATGCCGTTGCGCATGGTTAGTTTTGTCTTTCTCTGTTCTGTATTCTGCTACTTCCTGTAAGTGTAAATGGATTAGGGGCTTAGGGGTATTTGTCGTGTGGCTTGTGTATACTGGTTTTCGTAAGTATGGGTGAGGTTAAAATTAATTATGAAAAAAAAGTTGTGGCTTTGTGAGGATTGAACTGGGGACATTGTGTTTAATAAGACTGCGCTCTACCTGCTGAGCCATCAACTTATTTTGTATTCATGGTTTATATTTGATATATAATCTACATTTATTCGTTCCATGTTCTTTATATACAGATATAAAGTCTGTATAATAATAAGCAACGGAAACCGGTTTGGTCAAGAATGCGAATACAAAACGGAGAATGAAAATAAAAAAAAATATGTAAATATACTGTGGGTAATATAAAAAATTTGTTTATATTCTGAAAAAAAAAATATATTTAAAAAAAAAAATTGTTGCTTTGAAGTGGATTTGAACCATCAAGCTTCGATTTGTATCCAACGCGCTACCAATTCGGCTATCAAAGATAGTCGGTCGCGCTTGGAAATTTGTTTATATATATGTACATATATCATGCATTGATCAATATAAAATAAATAAGCACATACTGTTATACAAAATAATATAAAAAAATATAAGCGCAAATGTGTGTGGGTTTTTTAAAGGAGGAGTCTAAAAATACTTTTCAGCCATCTTGGATTTTATGGAATTTATAATAATAAGCAAAGGAAGAAGCTTCGTACAAGAATGTAAATACAAAAGGGAGAGGCAAATAAAAATATTTATAAAAATCTGAAATGGGGTCATGAGAAATATTATATATGGGATGTAATACCATAGTTTTCATTAGTTAATATAATGTTATTAACGAAAGAGCATATAGAAATACTGGAGAATTTCTTAAAAGATTACAAACCGTTTCTGGATGACCGTAATTTAAAAAAGTTAGAAAACCTTGTTGAGCGTTTGATTATATTAAATAAAAATGGTTCAGTAATATCGCAATTTGGTGAACACTATAAAAGTTGTATTTGGTCTGATAATAAAGCAACATGTGGTCCCGATACCTGTGGATGTATATCAGTTACATATAAATACAGAGACGCTTTAAAATGTATAGAGAATTTCAAAAATATTTATGAAAAATTAATAGCAAGAATAGAAAATTTAAAAATACAAACATGATTCCATTTAGACACCCGTTTACGATGATTATAGCAGGCCCTTCGGGTGTGGAAAGACAACTTTTGTATGCAATTTGATTAAACTGCATGAAAACTTAATTAAACCAAATATAACTAAAATAATTTGGTGTAACCCTGAATTGATGGCTGTGCCGAAAAACCTACCTTTTCCAAATACTGAATTTTTGAATAATATACCAGAGCAGATTAAAAATGAAAATGATGATAATATTTTAGTTGTGCTCGATGATTTAATGCTTGAAACTTACAATAAACAGGTGTGCGAACTGTTTACGAAGGGTTCACACCATAAAAATTTATCAATTATTTTATTAATACAAAATATTTTTCACCAAGGTAAATATTGTCGCGATATTTCTTTAAATGCTAAGTATTTAGTTTTATTTAAAAATCCACGTGATAAATCGCAAATCTTACCTTTAGCACGACAAATTTTTCCTGAGAAAACTCAGGATTTTGTAAGAGTATATAATGAGGCTACATCTATTCCACACGGCTATATTGTGTTAGACTTAACACAAAACGTTAATGAATTATATCGTGTACGTCATAATATTTTTGAAAAAAATTATTGTGTATGCTACTGCTCACCATATGATTTAAGTAATAAAACATTTTGTGAAAAATATGAAACGATTGAAGAAAAACCGTCGTATATTACGATTGCTCAGAACTTCTAATAAAAAACTTCGAAGTAGTATTCTAAGGACATGTGACGATGATGCTATAAAAGCTATTGTCGAAATTATAATTAATACCTTAAATGGTAATAATAAAATATCAAGACACGTTTTAACACGTTTAAAAAAGCATAAAAACACACTAAGAAATCTAGCCTGCTCCAGAAGGAGTTTAAAAGTGAAACGGAAAATACTTATTCAAAAAGGAGGCTTCTTACCTGTTTTAATAAAAAAACAAAGAAATCCAAACCACACCGCCATATTTTGATA